>JAVXUP010004486.1:0-31533 GCA_033070095.1 Escallonia herrerae
ATTTACAAAGAAAGCACAATAATGAACTAAGATTTCTTAGGGGAAAAGTCCCGTTTATAGTGTGGAAGGAAAAGACTGTTAAGCTCTTAAAAGGATGAACGCCTAAAAATCGGTAGAACTATTTCCATAATGAGTTAAACTGATATAGACAATCAGTCGAACTGATTTGCAAACAGTTGAACAGTTATTCAATTAATTCAAGTGTATACCACTGCTCAAAACAGTTGAACTGATATACAATAGTTGAACTCTGTCACTCAGGTGGAAAACAGTTGAACTGTTAATAAACAGAAACGGTTGAACTGAAAAGTATCGGTTGAGCTGATTAGGAAATCGGTTCGACTGTTTTCCTTTAACAAAAACCTCTTTGTGACTGATGAAAATAGTCGAGCTGTTTTAGAAACGGTTGGACTAAAGTTTGATATAATCGGTTGGACTGAAAAATAAATCATTTTGCACTGATTCTTAAACGATCGAACTGGTCTAGAAATGGTTCTATTGTTTTGTATATAATTCAATGGTAGAAGCACCAATGAAAAAGGTCGGACACTTTAGAAATCAGTCAAACTAATTTCTCTTTTGTGCGACTGTTTCTCTCAGTGAATTTCTGAGAAATCAAGGAAGAAAACTGTTGAACTGTTTATGAGAACAGTCGAACTGTTTTCCCTAGAGAATTATATATGCTTTCAAAAGTTTGCTAAGATATTTGCTTTTGTTCATTTACGAAGTCCTGGTGATCTTTAAGAAAACTTGGCTAAAAAAATGGAGTTTACAATGGAAAGGACAACTCTAGTCTAAGGCTTCCGAAAATCCTTCAAATGATAGTATGTTATTTCGAATCCCAGAAATCATGGTAGCTTTTGCAATGTCTTCTCAAAGAAAACTTAACGCACATATTAAACTTCATGTGAGTTAATGAATTGGAATCATCAAAATTAAAAACATAAACCGATAGATCAACAATCTCCACCTTTTTATGATAACAAACACATTTACTTAATATAAGTACATAATAATTTGTGGAGGCAACAAAGAGAGAAGGTGCATATATACTCCCCTTGGAAGGTGCTATATATATAATTCTGGGCAAATAAGATGGAATTAGACAAAGCTAACATTTCATTACTGATAATAAAAATACAACGATAAAGTTATACCCCTTTGTCAAATAAAAAAGGTCAGAAAGAATACTACAAATTAAACGAGCAAACAAAAGAGGCAACAAGGATAAAAACATAAAAAGCTGTTGATTAAGGCAGCTACAAGGAGCAGCAGATGATGATGGACCGGCAGCTGCAGAGGACGGGGCAGCAGTAGTAGAGGACAAAAGAGCGTCTGTGGTCACCAAAGTAAACCTGTACCACAATGATCTCCTGGATGCGGGGATCATGAGTGAAGTGAATCGGAGGCATGAAGAACCACTGGTCATCCTTTTCGGCGCTGTTGATCTCCGGACAGCTGACATGGAACCCGTGAGCAGCATCAAAATTCTGGTAAGCAATGTACCAGTTCTGCTCCGTCACCTGCATCTCGATATGGCAACGATTGACATTGATAGCGTTCTCGAACTCTTTTTGAATCTGCCTTTTGTGAAGTTTGAGGCGGTCCACTACTTCCATATGGTCAATGGGCAAAGAGGAAGCAACATCCTTGAGAAGGTCATGTATATCTATCTAATTAGATAAAATTTCGGAGCTGGCAGATTGGATGCCAGTTTGGTTTAAAAGGAGGGTGGAAATTTTTCGGGAGAGGGTGTTGAAGTTACTGGAGAGAGTGGTGTACTTGTGATTAAGAGAGGTGATATTGGCAGCAAGAGTGGTTTGATTCAAAGAGATTGATGTGACGGTGTCTAGGATTTTCTGTAAGGTGGTGTTGAGAGACGAAAATTGTTCAAGGGGAATGGAGTTGGAGGGAGAGGGATATTGTCATCGGGAGCGGAGGTACACGGTGGAGGAGTAGAGGAGGTAGGGAGAAGGGTACAAGGACAAGATGACCGGGAATCACCTCAGACAAGATGACCGGGAATCACCTCAGACAAGATAACCGGGAATCACCTCGGACAAGAGACATAATGTCTGTCTCATTGTCTTTATGTACTTGAAGACCAGCTTTGCGAATTGTTTTAAGATTAAAACGGAAAGATCGAGGAAGGCACACACGGTCGGGAGCATAAGATGGTAGGGGGACTCTGAAATGACAGAAAACTTTTGTGAGCAGGAGGCCATAAGGAAGAGAGGCATTGCCTCGGTTCCGCCGGTTAACCATGTGGTCATCATTATAGCAGCAAGATTTAGCGGCTCACTACGAAGAAAATGGGCAACCAGGATAACGTCAAAGAAGGTGAAGTGAGCAAATGACCCAGTACGAGCCAGTAAGTTCCAAGAAAGAATTAAATGGAGGAGACGGGCTTTGGGATCCAAGTCGTTTATGTTGGGATTTTGGGGAAAGGTGATGGTGGGATCATTGCGTAGGATCTGAACTTGTTTCAGAGGAGAGAAGGGTGTGTTGGTTGTGCAAAATGAGTTTCCGGGATAAACAAAAACTCCGGAAGTCTTTGTGAAACCCAACATTTGACTAAACTCTCTGGGTGTAAAAGAGATAGAAACTCCGTTTACAAAAGACCGAAGATAGGCATCCTTATTGGGATCGTAGGACAGATTTGCATAAAACATTCGGATCAGGTTGGGGTAGTAGACATCAGGCAAAAATGCTACGGACTCATAGCCCATGACAGTAAAGAATTTCTAGAGACCAAGATTGGTGGAAAGTTCTCGGTCCCCAGATTTTCCCGTACTGACAGAATGGGTGGTTGTGAATAGAAAAGTTTTTGGGCACCTAGAGATCTAAAACATAGCGGGAGAAAAATAGATTTTCCGGAAGGGGAGATAGGGCAGGTTGGTGGAGGAGAAGTCAGAGGAGAAGACGGGGCAGAGGCCGAGGTAGAGGGAGAGGGAGCATAATTACCTGAGGTTGGAGGCAGTTGAGGAGCGAGAGCATTCTGAGATGTAGATTGGGATGGAGTCGGGCGAATGGGAGTGGTGGCAGCAGGCTGAGACAGATCGTGAGGCGGTGGAGCAGCCGATGGTTGAGGTGTAGCCTAGCCCGTCAAGTTGGTTGTGGGATGACTTCTTCGTCACTCTCATCCTGAAGAGCAAAACGTCGAGGGTGAAACACTCGTTGAGCCTTCCGAGAAGAGGAGGGGTCTTGATAGTCTCTTGAGCATCTCATGATTGAAAGGAAGGAGTTTGGACAGATTTTGCAGGCAAAGAACAGTCGTAAAGAGAAGAAGGGCAGTTGGAGTGAAAAGAAAACGGTCAAAGAAGGAGTATATAGGCAGCACAAAAACAGTCGACCGATTCCGAAATCAGTCGACTGATTTTAATCATCCGATCGATTGATTAGACAGCAGAACGGAAAAAAACACGAACCAAAGAACAGTCGGACTGATTTACTATCACTCGGACTGTAACTGAAAACGCTTCGACTCTTTAGGAAACAGTTCACTGATTCCATCAGAGGAGACCTATGCAACAGAGATACAAAAATAGTCGGACCGTATCCTAAACAGTACAACAGTTTATAGCCAGTTGGACTGAGAATCATCAGTTCGGCTGAAAAGAACAGCATGAGAAAAAAAAAATAAGAACACAAAAACACACACAATGGTCTTATTAGAATTTATATACTATGCACTGCATCAAATCCAGTAGATAAAATTATAAGGAGAAAAAAGGATGGGGGCAAACGAGATACATACTTCCAGTTCAGCATATCTCAAACCCTTTAAAATCACCTTCCCAGTGCCCGTCTTGGAATTTCCAATTTTGTCATCATCTCCTGGCCAAAACAAAAAAACCCAGTAAATATGAGAACAAATATAAGAAGTATAATAACACGGATGTTCTTGTAAGGGCTTACTGGCAGAGGAAAGCTCTTGGTAATCAAGAATCGAAGAAGAAGAAGAAGAGGCTGCTGAAAGTGAACAGCGGCGGAATAAGAGGGACGGTGGTGATGGGTTTAGGGAAGGGAGGGATATGGCTGGAATTGTGGTGGACATGCACGACTGGAAGGTCATGCCAAGCGTCGCCGCCATTCGAACTTGCCTCATCCACAAACAGCAACCCACCTCCATTGTTTGTAAAATTGCCTGCGAGTGTCTGCAATTTGGTGACTTTGAAGAAGGCACAAAATATAGAAAATATATAAATTAGCGGCGTGCTTCAATAAGATGCGTTTGTAGTCCAACGGTTAGGATAATTGCCTTCCAAGCAATAGACCCGGGTTCGACTCCCGGCAAACGCATTCTCCCTTTTTCCTCTTCTTTATAGACTTTTAGTTTTCTCTCGATGTTTGTTCTTTTTTTTTTTTTGCTCGTGTGGCCAAAAATATGAAACCACCAACAAATACCCCCTCGCTAGTCACTTCAGAGATGGTTGCAACTCTTCGCGTAAAATAGAACATCTAATGTTGACATCATGTTAGGTGATATGAAGGTGGAATTTAAACAATGATCAGAGGGTGTTTGGGATTGATTAAATCTTGATCAAACTTGATTAAATTTATATTAAATCAGGTTTACGAGCGTTTGGCAAAAGAAATTTAGAGATTTAATTCATCTTCAAAAAGCTAAAAATTGATTTAATCCATAATCCTCAAAAGTGAGGATTATGGAATAATCACTTTTTTCATAATCAGGTTTAACTTTTTAATTTACCATCATATCCCAATATTTTTCACAAAAAGACGTCTCATACTTCTTAATTAATTAGATAGTTTTTAGAGATTATCTTTCCTATTACTAATCTTCTCCTACGACTAACAAAGAGGAATACAGCAGCCTCTTTAATTCATCCACACCAATTTCTGTAAGTTCTTCTATCTTCTCATATTGTAATATTTTCTTCTAGATACTTTTTTTTTGCTTAAGATAAACTTTATTTGTAATTTGGGGATGTTATCGTACTATAAGCAATAATGTGAAATTGTTTGTATTTTAATTTAAAATAAAAAATACAACTTTTGTAAGTGCGTGAAAATAGTTATTTTCATAATTTATTTGGGCATTATAGTTATTTACAAATAAAATTTATGTTAACGCTACTTTGATATTAGAAACTGTTTATTGAGTGTTTTATATGGTCATTTTATCATAGTGAAACTGATTTAAGTACTTTTTATCTAAATACTTTTTATAGATTTAATCTAATTTACAACTACTTTTGCCAAACAACAAACTCATTTTGATTAAATCAGATTTTAAAAAATGATTAAGATTTAAGCAGAATCTACTGTTTTAATCAATCACAAACGGACTCTTAATCTATTTGACAGTAATTATTTCTTAAGACTGGTCTTGTAGCAATACAAAAGTACCTAAAAATGTTGCATTCTCTCATATTTTAAATTAATCTTCAAATTATTTTAGGTTTGCCAAACATTATACAATGATACCCTTTTGTCCTCCTTGATTGCTCCCAAGCATGAACATCACTCAACTCATGTATGTAGCAACCATGGAAAATTTATGAAGGTAGAACTGAAACAATGACTAATTCAATTGACAAAAACTATTTGAAAGGTGGTGTTAAGAAAGCACGGTTCACGTTTACGAACGTGCTTAGAAGGGTTGAATTTTGCCAGCTTTTACATCAATCTTCAAATCACTGTAGGTTTGCCAAACATTATATATTGAAAGACCATTGCCCTTTGTCCTCATTAATGCTTCCACGAAAGAATGTCACTCGTCTAATGTCCGTAACAACCCAATAAGTACCCTCAGTGTTTAGACGATATTAGAGTTGGTGCAAAACCCAGTATATTAGGCTTTGATATCACTCATTGTGTGATCAACGCCTATACTTTCCTAGTGCACCCTTGCTTTAAGCGCCCACACAATGAGCTCGTGACAAGCTACTACGCCCAATCCCTTGCGCCCTTGCAAGGGGGATCAAATAACTCCCTTGAGTTTTGTCTTATGATAGCACCCCACACGATACAACGGCTTTTGTGACTTCCTTATGCATACATTGTGGTCTATCATACCAGCACAAAACTAGGTTTGGCTCTAAACCACTTGTCATGGACCCAAGGACATTTCCACCCAGATCTTGTTATACCTAATTGAGGCCTCCTGACCATTTTGCTAATTTATCCTCACAGTGTCTGGAGTATGGACGATGTTAGAATTTGTGCAAAGCCCAGTATGTTAGGTTGTGACATTACACGCCAGATCCGTTGCCTGGTCAATGTCTATGTTTTCCGCGTACCTCTGCACTAGATGCTCATACAATGAGTCCATGACACCTCACTTGTGGCCTCCTTGCCTCTGTTATTCCCCATGACCACCACCACTTTCTTCTCATCTAGCCACCAATTCGTTACTTCTTCGTTATCGCTGTCTGTTGTTTCCTCACTGCAACTATGCGATATAACTGCTTCCTCGCCACCTTTGCCACCTCGTCGGTAGGATGCAACAAACCATTGCCCCGATCTAATGCACAGGTTGGACTCGAAGACCGTCACGCTCGAGAAGAGGGATGCCGTGGGGAGGGAAGGGGGTGTTCTATTCTACCAACTACTCTTCGTTTTTTTGCTGATGTGATCGTCAACATAAATGGTGATGACAACGAGTGAAGAAAGAGAAACAATTAGTATAATAAATTTAAAACTCAAATGACCTATTTACCTTTAATCAATATCAATCAATACTACCTATAAAAGTACGAATGCCATAAATCTTTTCTACACGATTATGTCCTCTATTAATTATATCAATAACACTTTTACCCTCCATTTATGACTCCCTATTAAATTTGATTGAAATTAAATGAACATTGGATAATGAATCTAATTATAAACATTGGAAAATGAAAAGTCAGATGAGAAAGAAAAACAAAACAAAAAAATTCTTTTATTACTCCCTTTTTAATTTGGTTGAAACGAAATAAATATTGAATAATGAGAGCTGTGGATATTTTTTCTTACATTTTTAGGTTAGCAAACAATTAACCAATTGACAAACTAAAAAACAAAAACAAAGTAAAAAAATTGAAATACGAAAAATATCAGTTAAGAAACAAAAGGCTATTGAAAAAATGAAAACAAAAAAAAACAAAAGAGGGTTAAATATGCATCAAAAATGAGGAAAAAATAAGATTTAAATATGACACAAATTTGAACTGAAAATTTATTCAGTTATGGTTTGAAAATTACAAATCTTAAGTGTATTCCATAAATTAATTTAACTGATTACAAAAAATAAAGACGTAGATTAATTCTTTTAATTTCTCTATATGCTTTTCTTTTCAACAGCATCATCAAATATTTTTTCAATTCAGAAGCCAACAAAAAAGATTTTTAAATATTGAGTGGATTACAATTGCGTATATCAAATGTACATTTATTTTAAAACAAGTCACAAAAGAAATATGATATAATTGAATTATATTATTTTGATCAAAAAAATAATAATGATATCAATTAAAAAATTACTCCCGACTACGTTCATGTATAACGCACGTGCTCAATTCTAGTGACTTCATACGTGCGAACTTGATATAAAGGCATACTTAATCATTTTTGTCAGTGACATTACAACGCATCCTATTTTCCTTTTGAATTAGAATCATGGATAAAATAACAGGTTACATCCAGTGTCATAATGCCTTCGTATGAGTAGGACCATGGATGACCATTTTTTACCTTAAATCAGGATCTGTGAATTCGATAAAGAGAAGTAAAAGGTGGATAACAGCATCATTGCACAAAAAGACTATATAACATTATTCGCAATGGGACGCAGGTCCTTTGTCCCTCGCCAAGATATGCAAAGATAATTCATATCCATATCCATACAGGTATAAAAGAAATAAACATGCGCATTGAGAGATTCTACAGTGTCAGCTGTACCACGTTACATTTGCTCCGTAGAAAACATGTCTGGAAACGCACCAAGAGGCGGTTGACTTGAGCTTGATGAGAGGTAGCTACATTAATAATATAGAAAAAAGTTATAAAGTCACTCTATCATCGACTCTGTTCTGCTCTATCACTCCCACACGGAAAGGGGCCATCTCTACTGATCTGGAAACCCAATTCTTGAAACGCCTTTGAGGTAGGTAATCGATCTATCGGCAAAAAGTCCCCCAGCAAACAAGCCATTAAGCCACATATGCCGCTCACTAATCCCTGAAAGACACAGCAGATGGAACAGATTTAGATTTTTAATACCAGCATCCTACAATTGCAACAGAATTTGACAAGCTATAAAGCATCCAGACGTACATATATACAGCATATCATGCAATATTAGTCTATTTGTGCAGGTCTCCGTGCATACAAACAGGGGCTTCCGTCTCAAGCTTGGGAATGCAAAACCATACCACTCCAACTAATCTTGGACAAAAAGCCGAAAAATTGAATCGGATCAACAAGTTAACATGATAGCCTAGTGAAGTGGCTGATTCAGACTTAGCAGATGAATTCATAATGAACTCAACCCTGTGATGGCAACCGACACGAGTGAAACAGTATAGTTGTACACAAAAACACTCCAGGTCGAAGACATTTACCATCCCTCTATATATTCCAACAAAGTCCCAAAGGGTTGAGAAACTAATAGAATTTGTGGCACAGAGAAGCGGCAATAAGATAAAATCACTTTCTTTGTACAATGATCTCAACCCATTTTTTGATCAATGACCTCATGACCTTCCTTTGCCTAGTTGAACGCCCAACTCCCTAAACGAAAGCCTCAACGCCTAGTCGCCCACCTACTCAGTAGCTTAGCCCGCCTAGTCAAGCACCCGGCCCGACTCATCTAGTTCATCAGCGCCTAGTTGTGATTGGTCGAACGACTGAATGTTAAGTCGTCAGCTGTGGATCCTTTTCAAAATCTGATTTTAGGAAGGCGGTGGTTGGCGTGTGGGTTTGAGGTGGCCGAATGTGCTGATGAGGGTGTCGGCAACGAGGTTGTAGTCTAGGTTCTGTTATGGGGAAGGAGGAGGAAAGGAAGTGAGAAAGAGAGGGGGGGGGGGGGTTCAGATTGGTGAGATAGTGGTTGTCACTGACAGAGAGAAGGGAGTCGTTTGCATTTCACGAATAAAAGAGAGAGAAAGATGAAGAACTCAATACACCGTCTAATCGCCGGAGATTTGAAGCTGCGAGGCAGGAGTCATTTGACACCAACCTTGATTGTACAAAGGACCAGGGGAAAAAGAGATTGCAATCAAATGCAATGAATGAATGGGCCAAACTCCTAGGTTTTCTCTATTCTCTAATGAGCTTAACATAGTATCACATTCCTAGGGATGAATTCTGGTATAGCTGGCCAACAGCAGACCATCTTATGCCATGGCCCAAGGCACAATATTATGTGATTTGAGGGGTGGCATGCCAATTCCTAATTTGTTTTACCAAGTGTTCTCTCGTCTTTTGCTGTACTGATTTTTCATATTGCTAATTTTGGGAGTTCATCTGGATTTAACTCTCAGCTAGTCTTGTTCTCCATTTGTTTGGGCCCAAAGTAATGTACTTGCTTTCAGTTTTGTGATTTGTCAAGGATTTTTGGAGGTGTGTTTGACTGCATGTGGAGTTTATCTTTTGTTTTGTTTGGTTGGTGTCGTTATATAGTGTTTCAAGTTGAAAGTCTGTATTATCCATAGCTCCTCTTTTCTTAGAAGGTGGAGTTAAACTCCTGCCAAACGAAGCATTATCAAAAGAGACATGAAAACAGGGAGATGAGCTGCTCCTGCTGAAGGAAAGCCAAGGTGAAAATCAGACAAGCCTGCAAATTTCTTCCTCCTCAAACAGGACATTCGAAAGCATCCAATCCTCTGTCTCAAAAGCTAAACTCAACAGCATCCAGAACATGGTTTACAGAGCCACCGACAAGAAAAAGACAAGAAAAAAGTGTTGACCAAACCTTACCACCTTATACCTCTCTACTGAAGGGACTTCTATCCCAGCAATTCTCAATCTCGTATCGTAATACCAAGCATTAGCCTTCGCTAAAAATTTTATGTTTCTGTCTCCCTTCTTTAGCCAAATAACCCAGCGATTTCCTGCCAGCCAATTTACTCTGAATCAGGAAGTCGCCCCGCCTCTACTCTCGATCTGTCTTCTTATCAAGTTCTTCCTAGGGTAAGTTCGGTTCTCCTTGAAGGAAGTCCAGCTTCTCAACGTCATAAAGTGCCAAAGCCAACTCACAACCATCCTGCCAAGAACTTCTTTATTGCATTCCCAGGGTCCTTGTCTATTGAACATCTTCCATATCTTCGTTAAGATGCTCTCCCTTCAAAACCTCCTTACTGGGGAACACCCAGCACAGCTCTCTTCTGACACCACCTACCCATCCAAAACGCCACCTCAGAGCAAAATGAATAAACTTCTCGAACCGTGTCCACCCCTAATAATGCACAAACTACACCGATAAGACTTCTCCTCTAATTAGGTGCATATAAGCTGGCACCAACCCCAAACTTACCCACCACAAGGCATCTCCGCAAAGCCTTGTTGCAGAATGTATCTCCGCGACCACTTTCCCGAGAGTAACATAATGGAAGTTCTCAATTTCCAAACCAGCGAAGTAATTCGGTAAATTCAAGTCAATTCAATCTCTTGGCCTCCAATATCAGGGTCCCTACTATATGCCCAGTAGGGTGAGGTAGGATATGAACATTGGGACCTCCACCACGGGGAAGAGCTCACTCTAGAGTGTAAACACATGCCTTGAGCCCCGAGCAACCCTGAAAGACAAAAAGGACCAGCCTGAGGTGGCAAAGTTGATCCCTGTTCGCATGAAGAAACTCGCTACCTCTGCATGAAAATCAATCGGTTTAAAGCCTCCATAAAATGAGAAATAACACCGGGGAATCCCCTTGCCGACACCTATGGACGAAAGGAAGAAGCCAGCTGGAGACCATTAATTAGAATCAAATATTGCACCGTAGCCAAACAAAACCTCACTCCGGCCCACCAGTAGCTGCCAAAACCTCATCCAGGCCCACCAAATCAGTTTTAAATTATTTTCGCCTCCACAACCTTTTACCTTCATCTATCTCATATGATGTTGCATCTTTTATACCTACAATCAAACCTTAAGACAAGCCTAAAAATCCCGTTCGAAGACTCAGCACTCGTCATATTAAGAAACTTTCATAGTTGATATGTACTGCTCAGCCCGTTTCATCCTCCTAGCTCCGTTTTCACAAGCCTACTCAACCTAACGACTCTCAGATGTTAAACCAAAGACCTCAGATGACACTCTTTAACAATAACAGGGATATTTTGTAAACTACCCTTCGATCAATGATTATCAAATTCTGAGTTTCTGACCTCTTTCTCCAATTATTAGAAAACCCCACCGTGAAGCTTCACATGATCAAAACCCAAAAGACATCGGAGTTTTCTAAACGGCTCACATCATTCCCGTGACTTACATACTAGGTTCATCCAAGGTAAATATTCATAGGGACAATTCAACATACCATCATTACCATAAACTTTTCTAGTTATGTAGGGAAATTCAATTTGGGGTGCCAAAGAAACATGGCGCAAACGCACTAATGGGAGTTTAACTATATCTGCATGGGGTGCCAAAGAAACATGGCGCAAACGCGCTAATGTCTGAGTTTATCTATATCTGCATGTATTTCTTTTAAGCTCTATTTTCCGTAATAGACTAACAAGTCCAAATTCTAACTAAAAAACGCACTTCAAGCCGTAGATCCACATCACTAAAGCAAGCAACAGAACAGGTACATTCATCCACACAACAAAATAGAACATTGAACAGTTATACCTTTCCTAGTGTTCCTGAAAATTTATTTACGACCTCACAAGTTCCACAAAATCTGTGACCAGTCAATTTTAACACTGTCGCATAGCCAGTATTCAATTTCTAAATAAAAGAGGAATATCTAGTGTCATGGTCAGCTTGTAAATTAGTGAGTTGAGTGATACAAAATTCTCCTATGAAACCACATATGAGACTGAATTGGAAAATTATGCCAAGGAAAGGAGAACTGATGCAAATTACGTCAACCCCCCAAAACTTCACAAAATCGTAGATATATATACCGACGTCTATACGGGGTGCATGTCTCTCTGTGTGTCAAGCTAGAAAAAATATGGAAAGAAACATGGCATTGACAAAATAGCATCAGATAATGAAGTCCAGCTTGAAAGAAGACGTCTTACCAGTATTTAATCAAGCCATCCCAGCCACACGTAGCAACTTTACTTGTTTCCAATGGATGCCACTCACAACCGATGCAAACTTTCTCATGGCACTTGAGAGTTCTAAAGACTTTGCAAGTCTTCCAGTCCCAAAACCAGCATTTCCCTTCACCATCTCCAGACATTACAAACCGTCCATCCGGTGAAAAATTCACTTGGCAAGCATACCCAGCAACTATGTGCCCCGCAAACCTCTTCTTCTTATTCAGCTGAAACCTCTCCCTAGTACTATAGATAAGAATCTGGTTATCCAAACTCTGCGCTGCAAGCCAATTCGTATTCGGGTGAAGCGAAATCGATGGCATAGAGTGCATATGAGGTTCACTAATATACTTAATCACAACAGGAATCCCAAATTCCCATACACGGAGCGACTTATCATCACTAGAAGTAACAAATCTCCTATTGTCATCAACAAAAGTGATCGTATTAACCGCTCCCAAATGTTGATCATACTCCTGAGTGATCTGCCCACTGTTCATATCCCACTGAACAATCTTCTTGTCACTCATCCCTGCCAAGAGTATACTCTGCTTATCGTCATTGGGATGCAACTTAACAACATACGGAATCTTCCCAGTGGAGAAAGTCGAAATTACCTGCCCCGTCTCAGTATCCCAATACTTGATATTCTTATCATACCCCGCGCTCAAGAACTTCGTCCCGTCGTTAGAAAAGGATATGTCCCTCACTGCCTTCGAATGCCCCATGTAAGTCCTCATACACTTACCCGAATTAAACACGTCCCATATCTTAACCTTACTATCCATCCCCGCAGACAAAATCAAATGACCATGCTTAGGAAAGAACCTAATCGCAGACACACCTTGCGTGTGCCCGCTCCACGTGTGCACCAATCTTTTTGGTATGTAGCAATGCTCGTTAGTGGCTTTTGCATCCTTGGGCGGTGCAATCCATGACCTCCCCTGATAATCTCTCTCCTCCTTCCCGTGAAACGTGCTCTTCTCCTCCACTGCCTCGCCCTTGTCCTTTCGCCCTTCCTTCTCTTCGCCCTTCTTCTTATCGTACTCCTCCTTGTACTTCTTCTGCTCCTCAGTTAATTCGCCCTGTAACCCTTCTTTCTTGCCGGACCACGGGCTCTTCCGGTTCTTCAACAGCCACGCTTCGGAGGCCGGATTATCAACCTCCGTAGGGTCCACCACGTCCACATTATCATCTTCGTTCTCCTTGGATTCTATCTTTTTCTCCAATTTGCGGCGTTTCTGCTCGTGCTGAGGTATGTTGTAGACGGACATGGCGTCGTGCTGACGCAAGGCGTCGAAGTCGCCGACATAGTTGGTGCCGGAGTATCCGGACGGGTCGGCGGCGTACCCGAACTTCTGGAAGCTGTAAAGCTGCTCGTCGAAGAGGAAAGAGCCGATGGCTGCGTCCTCGACGTGGCCGAGCTTGTGGTTGCGGAGGCCCTGAGCAAGGCCGTCCTTGGCGTAGGGGTGGGCCGGGCCGTAAATGGGGGCCCAAAGCTGGTCGTACTTGGGGTTGAAGTTGACGACGTGCTGAGTCGGGTCCAGGGGTTTGGCTAGGGCTCGGCTGGTGTCGGCGGCGGTGAGGGCGAGGAGGGTGTCGTCGACGGAGGGGGCGGCGGATTTGGACGGGAGGCGGAGCGGGGAGGAGTCTGGCGAGGTCGGTGGAGTTTGGCCGGAGGATTGCGGTGGTTGGTCGAATTCGTCGTCGTCGGGGTATGATTGGATGAGATCCATCGTGGGAGGTAGGGAGGAGAGAGAGAGATTTAGGAAGAGGGAAAAAGAGAGGTGAGCTTTACGGTGGCAGTGACAATTTTGGCGGAACCCTAGGATGTCTACGACGGTGATAGGTAGGTTCGCGCTTCTATCTAATCAGAGCTATCTTCCGATCATCAGATTTTGATTTTGGAGGTTCTGCTTTTCGCCTTTGTTGTTTGCAAGTGCAATTTTGCTAGTAACTTTTTTTGCGGGCGACTAGACTATTTAGTACGGAGTATTTTGCTTGTCTCTTGATGGTGTGACTTAATTTTGACTACAAAGAGTATAAAATTCTTTCTAAAAGAGATGGTAAATTCAATTTTAGTTATCTATCTACTTATCTAAAAATTACTGGAAAGTTCTGAACGCACGCTTTATGATCTCATCATTTATCATTTTTTTTTGTTTCTTATATTTAATATCATTATATTTATGATCAGGTTAAAAGTATGATAGTACACTTATAACATTTTAGCAAGCATATCTTAATCACGTGTACTATTTTAATAGCCATTTTCTAACTACCTATACCATTTTGATTTTAAGACATTTTTATGGCTCGAAGTGTGTACATTTATCATTTTCATAAATACTTTGATTAATTTATTTTCATCTTATTCCTACTATTTACAAAAATATTTAACATGCTACCTTTTTTTCCCTTCTAAAGTACCACGTGCGAGATTGTGTGAATGAATGTATGTTTTAATGATAATGTGACATTAAAGGGAAAAAAAATGTGAATAGTGACTTTTGTAAAGACCTCTTTCGTGACATTAGATAAGAAATTTAATTATATATATATATATATATATATATATATATATATATATATATATATATATATATATATATATATATATATATATATATATATATATATAAGAAAGCTGAAGTTGAGAGAAAGTTTTCAGCTTACGTGAACATTCTCTTAACTTGCTATGCATACTATTCTTTAATAACTTTTTTAATTCTAACCTTGAATGCTTTCTTTCTCTCCAGAGACAATCTAGATTATAACAACCTAAATTTTAGCTATTATTATCTTCATTTTTGAAATATCTAATCTTATTGAGGATAAGATTCAAACATAAGTAATTATCTTCTTAGGTGTTTTTTTTAAATGTCCCCTTTTTTAGAATTTTGTCATGGCAAGCTAATTTCAAAATGGATTTTAAAAATTTTAAATTCAACGATCCTATTTAAAAATCCAAAATTATCTTTCAAAATAAAATATTAAGTTGACCTTCTCCTCCCTTAATTTGAGAAAATCACCTTTTATAGATTCTAAATTTGTAAAATTAATTTTAAAAATTTTAAACCTACCAATCCTGCTTAAGTTCCAAAAATATCTCTCACAAATATGATAATAAGTTGACCATAGTCTCCCTTAATTTCTCTCTCAAATCACTTTTCTCTTTTATTGCTTTATTTGTTTTTTTATTTCACTTAGTCATCATATTTTATACTCTTGGGATATCAACGCTCATTTTGTGACTCGAATGACCATCTCCACATTTCTATTTCTTTATCGTGCCGATATTTTTTGTCAATAGATTTGATTGCGATGTTCATAGTTTTCCTTCGCATAGTCATTTTCTCATTGTTAAATTTTGTTGAATTGTACTATATATAATAGGATGAGAGATTTTTCATCATTATTTTATCACTTTTAATTAGTTTTCCCGTTACGTTTTAATCTTAGATGTTTATTTTAGGTGACCATAATATGGATTCTATCACTTTTTGTTCTATTATTTGTCAAAAACTTTAGTATCGTGCTTTAATTATTTCATTTACGTAATTTATTAACTATAGTTGTTCCCGTGTGCAACGCACGGGATCAAAACTAGTAGCCTGAAGAAGGTGAAAGTACTTATAAGGTGCTTTTATATTTTCTAATTGTTTGAGTAAGATTTTCTTAAACAAGAATAAAAAATAATAAAACTACACAACAAAAAGAATTTATTTGGTCATTATTACAAAAAATGAAAATGGAAAGTAGTAAGCGAACATGACTAACTTTTCACACAGTTGTTAAGTATAAGAGAAGATAATAATTCTGAACTCTCACAGAATTTGCAAGAGATTTTTTCATTTGTATACGAAGGGATTTACATTTGAATTTATATAGATAAGATTACATTTTATTTTTCTACTTGAATCTATAACAGTATATACATTTAAAAGTCAAACAAAAATTTGAATAAAGGAAATATAATCAAGAACTATTAAACAAGCGATCAGATAATGAGATGACGACTCTCACAGTTAGGGCTAACATCAGCATCAAACAGCATGCAGTTAGGGCTAACGTCAACCCTAGCAGCCAGTCTCTAATAGCCCCCTCAAGCTGAGGGATCATGGGACTAGACTTTGGAGCTTGTTGCATAAGGTGATGAAGCGAGCAGTGGAAAGGGGTTTGGTAAAGATGTCGACAATCTGATCATGTGTAGAAATGAAGCGAATTTGGAGCCAACGTTGAGAAACTTGATCATGAACAAAATGAAAGTCGACTTCAATGTGCTTCGTTCAGGCATAGAAAATGAGATTCGCAGAGAGATAGGTGGCACCCAAGTTATCACACTGGAGGGTGGGGGGTTTGGGGATGGAAATGGCGAGTTCGCAAATAAGGGACTAAAGCCATAAAAGTTTATTGGTGGTGTTAGCAACAACATGATACTCTGACTCAGTGGAAGAGCAGGCAGCATAGGTTGTAACTTGGCAAACCACGAAATAAAATTAGGGCAAAAAAAATTGCAAAACCACCGGCAAACGTCGGTTATTGAAGTTGCTCGCCCAATTGGCATCAGTAAAGGCAGGGAGAGAGAGGTTAGGGATCGGTAAAAACGAAGACCATGGGAGAACATGCTTTTGGGATAGCGTAAGACACGTTTGAGGCCCGTCCGGTGATGATCGGTTGGTGTTTCATGAATTGTGCCAGCTTGTTGATGGCAAATGATAGTTCTGAACAAGTAATGGTGAGGTTTTGAAAAGAACCAATGACTTGATGGTAAAAAGAGGAGTCAGGGTAAGAGAGTGCCAGTGTGTTTGAATAGTTGGAGTGAAGTGAGGAGTGGCATGGCAAGAGGTTTGTCTTGGTCATGGCGATTTTACGAAGAAGATCGATGATGTAGAGATGCTAGGATAAAATAAGGCCAGATGGGGAGTAGACAATCTCGATACCAAGGAAGTAATTAAGGTGGCCCATGTGACGAACTTCAAAGGTACAACAAAGCTCAGATAAGAGCATGGCAATGAGAGACAAGGAGCTCCCAGTAAATATGATATCATCAACATTGACAAGCAGGTAAAGAGTGTGACGATAGTGGTGAAAGATGAATAGATTGGGATCGGTTTGAAAGGATGAAAAACCAAGTTGAAGTAGAAAGAAGGAAAGATGAAACCAGGCGCGAAGGGATTGCTTTAAGCTGTATAGAGATTTATGTAGTTTGGAGACATGAGAAGGATGTGATTGTATCAAGGGGGAGTTGTTGTATGTAAACTTCTTCGGAGAGGTTACCATGTAAGGCATTGGACACATCCAGTTGATGAATTGACCACTTTTATGAGAGTACAGAGGAAAGGATGACACAAGCTGTTGTAGGTTTGCTAACCAGACTAAACTTGGCTGTGTAATCGACACCTTCTTGCTGGTGAAAGCCCTCGACAAATATGAGGGCCTTGTAGCTGTCGGAGAGCCATCGGGTTTGCGTTTAACGCGAAAAACCCATTTACAACCAATGACATTCATTAGCGATCAAAAGGCACGAGATGCCAGGTTTTGTATTTGATGAGAGCATTCATTTTATCGCACATAGCATTGCGCCAATGAGGAGATTGATTGGCTTGGATAAAGCAGGTAGGTTCGGGGTCATGAGTGAGAGTAGAGTGAAGAGCTTTGCGAAAGTGGGTGTTTGGAGCAGTGGTAGGCCGATTTGGGTAATTTTAGTTTAAACTTGGGGCGAAGAACTATAGTCATCAACACCGTATTGGTACCAGCCAGTACGTACCGCTTTTGCCTTCTACTGATACGGTATCCCATACATTTTGTACCGGTCGAAACACCGACCTGTTCTGGTTGTATCGGCCGGTATAAGTGATACGGCCGAGAACTACGTACCGACCAAGATATCGTGTTTTGTACCGGTTCTTTAAAAAATGTGATAGCAACAAATTTTGTAAGAAAATTTAGAAAATTTGTAAATTGACAATATAAAGATTAAATAGAAAAACACTTTTAGCCTCTGCTCGTAATATTCATTACAATTTGTAAAATCTTTCGTGATAATCTTTCAATCTTCACTTAACTTTAATTTACTTTATACATGGAATCTTTTATTATATTCTTTCATTTATAAGATATACTATTTTACACCTGCGCGCGTGCGCCCACACTCACACATTGACACAAAATTTATTCTTGAACGTAAATACGTTATTATTGAACAAGCAGATTATTTATAGATAAAAATTTACGAAAGAGATCATTGAAAAAGGGAGATAATCCTAGAGGAGGTAATTCAATTGAGTAAGCAAATAGCTTATTTATGAACCAATAGTTTATTTGAAAATTAAGATAATTCAAACTCAACAAACATTTTATTTTATAGGAGCTTTGAAAAAGAAAATATACGTTTATATTGTTAGTTCGCCAATGAGTAAATATTATATATGTATATTATTGATGAAAAAAATCGAGACGGTATCAAGACAGTACTGGTACATAGCATTTCGTGAAAAAAATAATAATTTGCGTTTCGATACAATATTCATAACTATGCGAAGAATCATGATAACGGGGGGAGGCGCTTGTTGGAGGCGTGAGGGGAAGGATGAACCACGCAACAGGCTGCCTGTTGGACGGTCGGGTATGGATGTTTCTAAAAAGGATAGATCAAGCTCTGTACTTCCAGCCGCGGCAAAATTGGCGCCATGCATGAACAGACGTGTTTCGTTCAAGATAAGGATTCAGAAGCGGTTGTGAGAGTGCTCTCGCGATGAAATCTATCATCAAAAGTCCGTTCGGGCATCAGAGGACTTGAAGTGCGACCTAATCTAGGACTGTTTATGATTGACCTTTGTATTGGAAAGTTCTGTTCCTTCCTAGCAGAAGTGGTATTCATGAAGTGCGACCTAATCTGGGAGGGCACTCACTCACAGCTATAACCAAAACCAGCCGTATCAGGGATTTGACCTCAAAGTGGCAAGCACATAAACGCACTAAGAACCTAAATAGACAGCACAATCTTATATTTTGCCCAAGAATCAGGCTGGTGTCTCCAAATCCTGGCATTTCTCTTTCCACAAGCAGTTCAGAAAAGCTGCTCGAAATAGAATTCACGCTAGGGCTGGCGAAAGGTTTCTTTTATCATCCTCGGGCGATTGAAATGTCCTTTCAGGCAAAAGATCTTCATGAACTGCAAATGCAGCACCAGAAAAAGGTGTCCACAGTCCACAGCATTTCTCTCAAGAATACCTTACAAACCATAAATTTCATAGAGTCTGCTTCCCTTCAATTTAGACAAATATTAAGTTGGGCAGTATGTTGATGTTCAGAAACAACTCACATGGATCTTGTACCAAAAAAAAAAACTCACATGATCTGAGAAAATACGAGTTTGCAATGGATCTTATACAAGAATATTGCCTAATAAACGCATCATAATGTTCACAACTGATCAAACAAGATTTTGATACTATCGAAGTCAAGGATTCTTCATCTTGATCCTTAACTTCCTGGCTATCTGTGCTGCCCTGGGGTGCACTGGCCGCTTACTGGAATCACTTTGTTCCACCTCCACCCAATTTATGACCTTGAGTATGAGAGACTGAGGAATTTTGTGAGCGTCTGAATCCACCTTTCCTTTTGATCTTTTCAGTCCCTTCTCCAAACAGTTATCTAGAAAGCCCATGAACCAGTTGCCAGCTTCAGTTTCAATCTCCTTCCCCAATTTAATTGTATTGCTTAGACTGCAAAAAGCTGGTTTTTTGTTTTCATCGTTCTCACAAGATGCCTTCTGATTTAAAACCGAAGACCTGGTGTGCTTCCCTAATATTGTCTTTTGATCACTTCTTTCAGGGAAGGCTGCAATTGATTTGTAAAGTGCAGTTCTTCTCTTGGACGAATTTGAGGTAGAATGTCGGTTTTGATCGATTTCATCCTCCGAGTGTTTCTCCATGGTGTTATTTGGGTTGCCATTTTCTTCATTTGACATATCACTTGCTGCAATTGCTGCTTGAATGGACACCATTTCAGCTACTGCTTGCACAATCTGGTTGTGGAACTCGAGGAATTGATCGAAACAGGTTGCTGGAGCTTCTGCTTTAGCTGATTTACTCAAATTTGACAGCATCCTAAAAGTGATCAGATTACAAACATTAGGTACAACACCAAAACTAAAAGTAATATAAGTCAAAGTGACTATTATAATGTGACTATTATATTTTGAACAAGAAAATAAATGAATAGGCTATGTACTTGACAGAGCGAACTAGAGTTTCGGTGGCTGAGGCATCCCTTAATGCTTGAAGGGCAACCTTCTGTGCCGTTTCTCGCTGTTGGACAGCTTCCTGTTATGCATAAGCTTTGATATCAGTTCAATAACTCATCTGGTTTAGGAAAAATAAGTTTTGGAGCTTGTTTACCTTTCCAAGCATGCTAAGTTTCCCGGGTAAATTTATATGCAGACTGGTGTTATTGGAGGCAGAATCACCAGGCTGAGACTGCGGCTGTGAAACCATCTTTGACTTTGAACAATTCTGTCCATCTCCACCAACACTCAGAGAAGCTACCACTCGTGCATTTCGCAAAGACGGGGGTGGTGTCACACTTTTCTTTTCCTAAATCAGACATTTTTAATCATCATACGTAAATTGGAGATGGGAATTAACTCTCTCCATCCCATTACAAGAGACCTCATATCAATGTTCCACTTAAATCACTTCATCCAAATAATGGAGGTCACATCCTAAAACTCATATGACCACATTCTAAAACTAGGATACAAATACAGCTAATGCTCCCTGAAGGGCACATAAGGCCACATTCTAAAACTAGGATGAACAATAACCTAATGTTCCATAAAGGGATGATAAGGTTACATTCTAAAACAAGGCGACCTACTTTGAGGCCAAAAAAAATCAGATGCTACAGAAGTATATTAAAATTATATAAAGGGACAGTATTAAAAGTAAACTAGTGGTGTTTTGGTCTAACGTAGAGGGGAAGAATGTACCTACAGCTGTGTTGAAGGGACTTTTGGGGATCCTTTGCTCTCGATCAGAAACGCTCTTGCTTCTTGGGAACTTAGACATAGAAGGTGTAGCACAGCTTTTTCGCACCAATGACGGACTTTCTCCCTTTGATTCCACCAATTTAGACAACAACGAGACACCGACTGAAGCCCTAACCACCAAATTAGAGCTCCCATCCCTCCTCCCTCTAATCATCGGTGACATAGGAAGATTCCCCCCAAATCTAACAGAACTAGACCTCTCTTTAACCGGCGTACATTGATCAAAATCCAACGGAACCGGCTTCAAAACCATCGGAGATGAAACTGAAACAGAGTCTACCCCAATTTGCCCTGTTCCCCAGGAGCCTCTTCTATGAGCAGAATAACTTGCATTGGCCAAATTCGCCTTTTGTTCACTTCTTTGCCCCTTCTCTCTCAAGCCCATCAAAGGCTCTGGTGTACCCACGAATGGGTGTCGCCCTGGGAGCGGTTTAGCGCCCTTGATGACCGGAACAGGCGATCCGGGCTCCAGCCTATCGACGTAGATGAACTGGCCTAGCTGCATCTTGTTGCTCATAACAAGATCATCTTGTTCAAAGGGTAAACTTGCGTAGATTGAGTGAGAGGAATCTGATACTTTGATGTAGAATCCGTGCTTTGGCCAAAGATCTTTCTCATCAAGATCTGCCGGGACGATGTCTGTCACCTGCAAAAGTGAGCTCCTGTGTTCATTGGTTGGCTTCACCCCTGAATTCATACCATTGAGAAGCTTCAACAGAATCCCGGGGGCTAGTGTTGCCATGGCTTCTTAGGGTCCAATGAGCACAAAAGAGTTGAAATTTTTTGAAGGATAAAATGATGAAAAAACCCACTACAGAGGAAGGCTATAGCTTTTCCAGTTGAATCTCTAGTACCCAGAAATTCATTGAAATTGAAAGAAGAGGTACTGGGCTGGGCAGTGAGGATGATTCACATTTCTCGGAAAGAAGGGTTTGGATATGGGGTTTAAGGGGCTGTGCTACTGGGTCTGTGATTCTTGAGTGGATGTTGGTGACTGGTAACGGTAAGTATGAGGAAGAGAAAGGGCCAAGAATTTTTAAATTTGGACTTTTGGAACGTTGTGCAACGGTCATATCCTTCCTGGCAGAGTAGCTCCCCACCACCCCAATTCCTCAAGTTTTGACGGCGAGGCTAGCCTTGAGGGTTAACCCCAATTCCTCTTTTGCTGAATTACATCTTTATTTCTAAAGGGTTAACCACTTTTACTGATAAAATTTTGAAAATATTTTTAGCAATAATTTTTAATATTATTAATTAAAATTCATGAATCATATTTAACGATCATCATTTGTTATTTGTTACTATATGAAAAGTTTAATGCTCCAACTTAGGTTAAATTTTTTTGACTGCAACCTGGATTATAAAGATGTAATTCAGCAAAAATACCTAACGGTTTTACGAAAATGACTTCATTGCCCTTGAGTTTGAAGGTTATTTACTTTAAAATGTAAATTTCTTTCTTATTTCATTTTTTTCCTCATCTGCCTTCCCAAATTATTTTTTACCCCCATAAATTTCTCTCTTCTCTTCAGTTTTTTTTCTCCCCTCTCTTCCCAAACCACTGCTTACACCCACCCAGCCCGGGGGCTGGCCCGGCCCTTTTTTGGGCCTGTACTGGCCCTAACCCTTAGGGCTTGGGCAAGACCCTGCCAGGCCCTAACCCTTAGGGCTTGGGCAAGGGTCAGGGCCAGGCTTAATTTTTTTAGAAATAGGTCCGGGCCCTGGCCCGGCCCTAAAATGGCCAGGGTTTGGGCCAGGTTTGGCCCGGCCCGGCCTTGCCCTCTTTTGGCCCTGACCTAAGAGTTCAATCTAGGGAGATCTGATAATGAAACCTTTGGGCTTAAAGCATTTTCAACAAAGAAATAAGCGAACTGAAGCAGTTATCGGTAGGTATGTACAAATGATGGTAACTTTTACATTTACTAAATTATTTTAGTTCTGCTTGGTTCTTTTCTTATCTTCATTCCTGTTTTTATGCTGAATACTATTATGCTGACAATATATTAAATTCTCTTTTGTATTCCCAGTGAAAAGAAGCCAACAAGAATAGCTTGCAACCATTCTTTCTGGTGACACTTCAATCCTCAAAACTCACCATGACATTCTGGGGGTGAAGGAAGATGCATGCTTAGAAGAAATCCGTACAAGCTACAGATCTGCTATCCTTAATTCCCATCCTGATAAGATGCAAACTGAAACGTCTTACCCAGAGCACGGCACAGGAGATCGGTTTTTGGAGATTCAGAGGGCCTGGGAACTCCTTGGCAAAATACAGTCACGTGGAGTTTATGATACCAAGCTGCGGGCGTTGAGACATGATGCCATTGGCGTAGAAGATGTCACCTTTGAGGATCTGACGGTTGAAGATGCTGGTGATGTCGTGGAGTTTTTGTACCAATGCCGATGCAGTGATTACTACTCCATCGACTCTCTGGAGTTGGGTGAGATGGGATTTGTATTGTCAAGGGACAGGAGTACTATTTCCTTACAGTCACGAAATGCTTTGCCAGCATCTGTTGTTCTACCTTGTGGCTCCTGTTCTCTCAAAGTCCGGTTATTCTTCAATGCTGCAAATACAACCCTTCAAAGGGACCACCACCTGTGATTTTAGAGTCCTTTTTATTAGTTTACATTCTTTTCTTAGGGTCATATTGACATGTTGGCTGTTTGTAGATACAATGGAGTGGGAGATTGCAGAAATGCCATGAGAAATTACGTTTGTTTTCAATTTTATTGATTTGCATAACAAGAAAATGCAAAAAAAAATGGGCCCGGGCCCGGCCCTAAACGTTGGGCCTAGGGCCTGGGCTTGGACTGGGCCTAGATATCCCCAGATTCTAGCCCGGCCCGGCCCATTTGGCAGCCCCCTTGGCCAGGCCCCGGCCCGTTTTGCTGGAGGCCCAGTGGGCTTGGGCTAGGCCGGCCCAAGCCCTGCCCATTTGACACCTCTACACCCACCATGCCCCACTGTCGTGACCTAACCACCGGGCACCACAGTGGTGACCCAAGCACCCAGCACCACCACCGTGACCCAACCATACCCGCTGTGGTCCACCACCTGCACCATTACCATGACCAATCTATCACCACTAACCCGAAATCCACCACCGCCTCGCCCAATGACCCAAATTCCACCACAACCACCATCATTTGACCACCATAACCTTAATTAGACAACTACCCAAAACCAAACCCACCATCATCGACCACCCTTGACCACCATCACCGACAGTCATCAAACTGCCACAACCAACTCCATCAACCATCGATCTACCCTGTGTTTCAGTCAACCTATTAACTAAAACAAGATTTAAGGTAATTATCCAAAAAAAAGTAGATATGTTGCCGGTTGGACTGGAAAGAGGAGATGGGGATCCGTCGGGGGTGGTGGTGGCAGCGCCGACTCCATCGTGGGCGCTGTTGGTTGATTGGTGGCCAGTTGGACTGGAAAGAGGAGACGGGGATCCTTCGGGGGTGGTGGTGGCACCGACTCCATTGCGGGCGCTGTTGGTTGATCGGTCGCCGGTTGGAAGGGAAAGAGGAGATGGGGATCCGTGAGGGGTCTGCTGTGAAGAAGAAGAGGTTTTGCATTTAGGGAAAGTGAAAATTTAAAGATTTAAAAATAGAGAAAGTAAAGAAATAAGGATTTAAAATAAGAAAAAGTGAAAAAATAAGGGTTAAAATATCCTAATTTAAACCTTAATTTGAAAAGAGAAAGAAGTAGGTTTGAAGCCCTAATTTTAGGAATTAGGGTTGAAACCCTAATTTTTTAAATCAGGGTTTGTAATCTTTATACAGTGTTATGTAGATATATGATATAAGGATAGTATTGGCATTTAAAAAATACGTATGAATGACATCAGCCAAAAAATATAATTTTTTAGCGGAACCCTAACGGATGGATACGACTGATACATTTTTTAAATTTTTTGTCAAAGTATGTTACATTTTGAAACTTATTGTCCTTGATTGCAATTATACCCTAATCTCAGAGACACTGCCATAATTAGCCCTTATTTCTAGAGGGTTAACCACTTTAGTGATAAAATTTTGAAAATATTTTTAGCAATAATTTTTAATATTATTAATTAAAATTCATGAATCATATTTAACGATCACCATTTGTTATTTGTTACTATATGAAAAGTTGTAACGTTCTAACTTAGGTTAAAATTTTTTGACTGCAACCTAGATTATAAAAATAGCATACAACTTCTCATATAGCGACAAATGACTAAAATTTATCAACCATCTAGCTAAAGGCCCTTTTTTTGGCTTATGTGTGAAAAAATTAAATTAACAAGAAATTGTTATCTATTCATAGCTACACTAGGAGTACTAGTGCGCTGATAATGCACAAGTGTATTAACTATATTGGACTGTTGTACCTTATTTTGACATTACAAAAAATATTATTGTCGATTGAAAAATGATAAGAGTATTATTCATTCTTATCTATTCTTGCACCTAATCGAACATAAGGGTATCTTTTGCGAGTCTCAAATATCATTTTGATTTTGCAAACCCAGAGATCCTCACCACGGGCTATTACCTTCAATATTACAGCTAATATATTTTTATTACTCCCTTTGTTCTGATGAGTGTTATTCTCTAAATTTTTTCTAATTTTTTTTACGATAAACTCAGTATAAGTGAACAATAACTTTACTCGTTGTCTTTACCTTACCTTGACTTGCCAACATACTTATTTGATCAATCTATGACGTCTATTCAAGTTTAATTCGAGGTGTCGCAAAAAGCCAACGAGAATTATCTGATAAAACAGAGCGAGTAGATCAACATCCACTTAACATTTCTTATATGGATAGAAATTGTATCTGATAAAACAGAGTGAGTATATCAACATCCACTTAGCATTTCTTTCATGGATATAAATTTATCCATATTGTTGTAGTGTTACAGTAATAAAAATACTTTTATAGGTCACAATAATAAAGTATATTTATCCATATATGTTGTAGCGTTACAATAATATGGTTAAAATTTTTGTATTTTTTGGTACATAATGAAAATTAGTAATTCTTATATTCTACAAGATTAGAATATTTTCTTTTAAAAAAACAGAACTTTTAATTTTATAGGTTCTCTCAAGGCATATTCAAGCTCTGAATTGTCACAAGTATTTACCAATAGCCTGTTTGCGAGTTTTGAGATGAGAAAAAGAAAACAAAGGAAGAGAAGAGAAGGGAAGGGAAGAAAATTATCATTCCTCTTGTTTGTGAGTTTAAGAGAGAAAAGAAAGTATCATTCTTTTCTCTTATTTGTAAGTTTAGCATCAAAGAAAAGAAAAGACACTCGATTATGTATATACCCTTATACTACATTGTGATAATTATAACAAAGATTATGAATGTAGGATCCTAAAAAGAAAAAAAAAACACAATTTTGTTGGGAAAACAAATTAGTTTTCGATAAATCATACAAAATACATACCATACTAATGTCATAAGCCTTATATAGCTGATAAATGTTACCATGTAAAAAACAAAAATAGACTTGAGTTGACATCAAGCATCCCAACATATAAATCTAATTAATGTCACACCAAATTTCAATATAATCAATTAGTTATAAGTCAAATATAACATCTAAAACAATCATTTGATCGTAAATAAAGTGGTAAGCTTCTATAAGAAACCCTAAAACCTGAAAGTCATTAAAACTTTATTCTTCATTGCCTAAAGGGTAAGATGAGCATTACAAAAATATTACTTACGAGAGTTTCCTTTCTTTCTGTTTCTTCCTAGTTATGGGAGGAAAGATTTAGAGACAAAAAAAGCCCAAATTTTTCTCCCCTTTTATAAAAAATAAACTCACAAACTAGAGAAAATAGAAAAAATGAATTACTTTCCTTTCTTTTCCTTCCCTTCCTCTCCTAAAAGAAACTCGCAAACAAGCTACAAGTCTTGCATAAGCCTGTCCACGTTCTAGAGTTTGAAAGAGAGAAAACATCAGGGTTCTTGAGGAATGACGTGCCGCCTGTATGGTGTGACCGTGCTTGATAAGAATTTAAGAACCGTCTGCGCATTTCATTGTCAAGGTTCATCTTCATCGTTTCACCCTAAAGACAGAAACTTTTGTCCAAGATACAGGTTTTTAGCCTTCATGTTTTCCTCAGACAGAGCTTGATTACAAATCGAGGGGCTATTGGCTGAGTAGGAATGTAGGATTATCATTTGAAACCTTTTAGCGGGAGGAGACCCAGAGTTCTGATTAGATTCTAATTTAGGCTGAATAGGTCTCGACTCTCGAGCAATCAGTACAAATAAGGCCCCTTTTAGTTCTTCTAATTATAAATGCCTTTAACTGTGCCAGGGATTAAGAGGGCAGAGAGAATAGCAGGCATGGATAGGATCACAGATTTGCCAGAAATCCTTCTCCACAAGATACTATGTTTTCTCGATACAAACCAAGCATGCCGTATCAGTGTCTCGTCCAAGACATGGTTACGCGCATGGTCTACTCGCCCTATTTTGGTATTTGATGAATATTGCTTTAAAGAAAATTTTGTTGCGCTCGTGAACAACTCGTTGACGAGGTATAACGAGCAAACTATACGAATACAGAAGCTGGAGATAACCCTGGACAGCTGCGTTGAAGTTGGTTCACGAATGAATTGAAAAGGCAGTGCAAAACGGCATTGAAGACGTATATATATCGGGATTGAAGACCATCGAGCTCTGGTAGATTCACCCTACAATTTGCCTAAAACAATCTGCCCTGCAAAATCATTAACAGTACTGGAGCTTGTTAATTGGATGCGAGTTGGACCATGACACGGTTGTCTTTAGCGATAACAAGAAGTGCCATTCTCTAAGGAGGCTGGTTATTGGAGGAGCTCATGTACGTGATGACCAAATTATTAGAAAATTACTGTCTAGTTTCCCTAGGGTTGAAGAATTCGAACTTCATCGATGCTACGGGTTAAAAGAAGTTCATCTCGCTAATCTTCCTCAACTCATCGCGCTTTCTGCTTGCAATCCGCGTGACAGGATCATTATGGACATTAAAGCACCAAATCTACAGTCCTTTAGTTATGTAGCTCAGAATATTACTCCTCGTAGGGCTAGTCATAACATTAGACGACCGGTCTTCAACATCCAAACAACTCACTAATATGAAACGCTTAGATCTAGCACAGTCGAGCATCACCGACGTACTTTTTGATGACAACAATGAAAATGTATTTTCAGGATATTCCACCAAACTTAGGTTTTTTGTTGTTCATGGTGTTTTCTTTTAGCCAATCCAGAGTGTTGAGGCTGAAGGTTTCATCCTGCTGAAGATTAGTAATCCTCCTCCACATGTCCTTAGCTTTCGCGAATGAACATAAGTTTCAGTGGCTTGGTTACACCTTTGACAAATGTTACTGGTGGTGATGTTTTTGATAAATCGAAGATCATTTGTAGGGAGCCTATCCCACAAAATGAGCCAGATAAAAAGGATGATCTTTTGAGGTATGCTAAGTTTCCAAATCCAATCCCAACTGTTGTGTTTGTTTTCTTCATCCTCATCACTTTCAGTTATAAACTTGTAGGCACTAGATATGGTAAATTTGCCCTTGGGGGTTGGGGTGCCACATAGATTGGTCTTCTCCAGTGGAATATTTAGGAATATGAATTTTCAGGATTTCCTTGAGCCTATCAGTGTCAACAGAGTTCCTTAATCTGTTAAGGTCCCAATCACCATTGGTGAAAAAATGCTTGACTTTCAGATCATCTTTGTTTCCATACTGTGGTTCATAATTTATAAGAACTTTGCCATTCCACCAATCTTTCTTATCTCCATTGTTGATGTTCCACTTGATGCCTGTAGCAAGGTAGGAGGCTCCTTTAACGATGCTTTTCCAGATCTGGGAGCAATTTTAATGGCACTCCAATGGTACAAATTCTTATTTTTGATGTACTTGTTTCGGATAACATCGACCCATAGCAAATTTTATTGCTCAAAATTTTCCAACCAAGCTTAAGAAGGCTGGCTATGTTATTCTCTATAACTTTCAAATATCAAGAGCACTTTTGTTTCTGGGAGAACAAACAGTGTTTCAATTAACAAGGTGCATTCTCTTTTTGGTTTTGGTGTCTCCTCACAGAAAAGATCTATTTATTCTATCCAATCTGTCACAAATGGCAAGAGGAAGGGACTGTACCTACATGACATAATTAGGGATGGCAACTGTGACAGATTTGATAAGGGTAGCTCTTTCGGCAAGGGACAAAAGATTGGTTTTCCAGCCAGCAAGTCTGTTTTGAACTTTTTAGAGACTATGGTTATACTTGTTTTTGGAGAGCCTAGTATGGATGAGGGGGATCCCTAAGTAAGTCCCAAGATTTCAGTAAGAGGGATGCCACAGTTGTTGCTTATTTGCACAACTTTATTTCTAGGAATATTTTTGGAGGCAAAAAGCTTATGCCCTGTTTGATAGGGTTTTTTTTTTTTTCCAGTTTTGTAAACTGGAAAAAAATAAGCGCGTTTAGTAACAATTTTTTTCCTTCAATTTAAAAAACCAGTTTTTAAACCAATGTTGTTTTTAAAAACTCCAAAAATGAGTTTTTTTTTTCAGCTTTAGTTTTTTTTTTTAGACCACCACAACCACCACCCTCCCACCGCCGGCCGCTGACAGCCACCAGCCGCCTCCATTGCTGGCCACAACCACCGCAAACCACCACAAAAAACTAGATTATCAAACACCCACTTGTTTTTGTAAAAAATAAAAAATAAACTGCTCTTTAATTTTTATTTTTTTTTGAAAACTGAAAAAGTGTTGTCAAACAGAGTCTTAGATTTGCAAAGTTAATACATTGTCCAGACATACTACAAAATTTCTTTTAAATTTTCATAGCCAGCTTATAATCTTTCTCACCACCTCTACAAAATAAAATAAGATCATCGACGTAAAACAAGTGTGAGATGAGAGGGCCACTTTTGGAAGCTCTCAGACCTAGGCAATTTCTTTGCATGTTGCATTGTTGGATCATCTGGGAGAGCTTTTCATTGTAGAGAACAAAAATGTAGGGAGATAGGGGATCTCCTTGTGTAATTCCCTTTTGGGGTTTGTTGGCTTGAAAAGGCAGCCCATTCCCTAGGAATTCAAAGCTGAAACCAGTGATCATGCTCATGATTTAAGGAAATCCATTTCTTAGGAAAGTTAAAGTCCTTAAGGGTACATTTGATGAAATTCCAGTTGAGTTTGCTATAGGCCTTTTCAAGGTCAATTTTGAAAATAAGACCACCTTTTTTTTTCTTTTTTGTTTTTCAGGGAATGAATGATTTCCTAGGTTATTATGACATTGTCAATAGTAGTTCTTGTCGATAGTAGTTCTACTTGGGACATAACTGCTTTGTGCAAGGCTGATTAGATTTTTGAGGAGGGGTCTAAGTCTATTCACCAAAATCTTAGAAAGAACTTTATAAGCAACATTGAGAAGGCTTATGAGTCTGAACTGGCTGATGGTTTGGGGATTGTCAAGCTTAGGGATAAGAGTGACAAATGTTTTATTGTTGGAGGGGGGCATCTCAAAGGTTTACGTGTACTATTATTAAGGAATAACACTCTTACACTGAAATAATTTTTGAAGGTTCAAACTATGCCCTTCACAATATATACTTTCAAATTAAAAGAAAGTTAATCAAAATCATTGTAAAAATTTATTAACATTAAATAAATTACTCGTCCATCTCACTGTAACTAGAACTTCTTCTCCATCCCCTTTATTCCAACCACTCCATCCAACTATCAGCACTTTCAGTCCGTTTCTACTACTCATTCCCTCTCATCATCATCATTTTAATGGTAAACTCATTTTCTTTATGTGTACCTTTATTGTTTGTGCCGACGATCCCAGTACTACGTACCTGTGAGTGGATAATTTGTTGATATTACTATATATTTGGAATTAGGATTCTCTGCAGCATAGAACTGTAGTAAAAAAAGGCCTCTAAATGAACTTTTGCAACAAAAAATTATTGTTGTAAATTTAAAGAATAGTAATAAAATGTTTTTAGTGCTTATTTTTTATTAATAAAGTTGTTACATAAAAAATAGTGTGGAACAAATGATCGTTATCCATACATTTGTCACTCGTTCTACATAGGATCTAAGACTATGTTTGGATGAAGACTTTCAAATTACCTTACATTTCAAAATTCATTCATTTTAAAATTCATGAAATTACAAATTTAGTGTTTGAGCAGTTTTGTAGAAGCGAGTATTTTATATGTGGATTTACAACTGAAAA
>JAVXUP010004487.1:0-31532 GCA_033070095.1 Escallonia herrerae
TCTAAAGTGCCCAAAACCATTGCTATATGTACAAAATTCGGACCAGGATTTTTCCATTTGAAACAACACGAAGGTCGTTAAAATGGGCTGACAGTGTGAGCCAACTTCAGCATAAATTCTGGTACAAGCCGTTTCCTCGGAGGTGCCGCTGCATGTTTGGCTAGGGCTTCCGAGTCTTCAGCATGAATTAAAGCAACTAAATCCTCAAACATATCATCGCTACCACCTCTCATGGGGTCCTGGATTATGGGCCAAATGTTAAAGTTACGTGAAATATTTAAACAATTAACAATAATAAACTCAGTAAAAGGAAAATGGAAACATCTGCTAATTATTTCATTACACTCCAAATGATTTAGTCTCAGTTTGGCATTCCCTTGAAGGCCAAAAGCATTTCGGATGCACAAGCACAGTTTCTGGACGCTAACTAACTATCGTGTCTTTGAGCAGTCCAAACCACACTTTTTATGTTTATATATATGAAAGCACCCAAAACAATCAAATATCGAACATGGCAAATGGGACAGATGAACTGACCGGTACAAGAAAACAGGTATCTGGACAGAACCCAGACAGTTCTCAACTTGCCATAAAAGCATAAAGAACATCAAGGACTTCAATAGAGTATGATTTTCGATAAAATAATGTAAGGGCTAATTTTAAAAAGGAACCGAATCAAATCTCTACGAGTGCTGAAGAAAGGGAAATATCTGGTGAGCATCGCTCAATCAACTGGAAGTGGCATCCAATCATTTGAATAATGACTCAACAACACTGGTTTCTCCAATCCCAAAGTACAACTTGTTGCAAGAAGAAAAGAAATTGGTCACCTGAAGAAACAAATCTGTGTGAGTCTTTCCTTCATATAAAATCGATTCTGCATGGACCCCAACTCTTTGAAGAGCTTCTGCAAAAGTCTTGCTGCATATATAAACATCAAACTTAATGTATATCTTGTAATAGCCTATCAAGATGCATTAAGAGCTGCACGAAGAGACAAACTAACATAATTTCACGAATAAAATGATGCCTTATTGGAGAAAGATCAGCATAATAATGTCCAGTGTCAAACCATGTTAACACTGCAATGGACAGAACTTGTTCCACCGTCCACTTTTTAGAACAGGACTAATGGCAACATCCTGCTTTTTGATTAATACTATGTAAAAGAGGCCAAGTAATTCATAAAACCTGGCTTTTGTGCCAAATTCAAAGTGAGAATAAGAAATGGAAACATATAAGACTATACTTTAAAATGTTGAGAGAAGAATAAGCAAAAGGAGAAAAAGAGAGGAAGATCTGCAGAAGAGCGGAAACACAGAAAGGCTAGAGAATCAAGTTCAGTCCTACCATTTATGTTCTGACTAAGATTTTCAGTTCTCACAAAGAAGAAGGTCTTATCAGACCTAGATGTACTGACGATTCATTGCCAATGTTAGGAAATCCATTTGTTTCAAGAAGTAATCCAGAAAAATCACTGCAATCCGGTATAGAGAAGATATATACCTGGCATCGGATGGTATGGAATAGTCTGCAGTACCATGAAAGAGAACAATGGGAGGGAGGAGAGAAACGGCATTCTTTATGTTGGAGTCTTGCACCACAACTTCCGGAGAAAACCGTCGCAAAGATTGTTCCCCTTCCATTATGCTGTATAAGAAATCAAACCATCTTTATATGGAAAGACCGAGAGAATAAGGAATTAACCAAGAAATACCACAAAGCATGTACCTCACAAAGATTGACTTGTATAAACCCCGTCTATGGAAATGATCTACCAGGTTCAATAAATTATACCTGCTCATAAAGGTTAAAGAGATATTATACTCTTAACACAGTAGTACGGACGCATGAAAGGGAGAAAAGTAAATGTCACTATCACTAAGAAAAGGCATCAGTCGATTGGTATCTTTCTCGTGGTCAAATCAAAACGTATTTATAACACGTGCTTTGCTTAAAAGCTACCTCGCCTCGTGGTTCACAAATATGGTAATAACAATGACTGGCAGCAAAAGCCAACTGCATAGCATAAGTTGAGTTTTTGTCATTATACGGTAGATGCATCTCCCTCTAGTTATTCCTCCTAGAAATCCGGCTACCCCAACCCTCATGAATAACTATGCAACTGCAAGCCCGAAGCAAGTAGTTCCATGGAACAAATACAAATTTATCAGGATTGCATCTTCAGAAAAGATTGTGGACAAAGAGAATGAGGAAACCACATGCTTATGTATCAGACCTGCATGTATACCATAAAAAGACTATACCACCATTCAACAGATTGCAAAATGGGAGTGAATAGCAGCAATAATTTGATCTATCTTTCCTATGTAGTTTTAACACTTCTAATGGCTCAGATCCGTTCCAAAAACAAAAGCTAGTAGATGCTATTCCAACAAGGCAAAAGAAAATAAGGCTAGAAGATTTCCAACATAAGTCAGAAGATCTTATTCATATGTTTACCCTCCTGATAAACCAAAATAAGCCTTTATCTGTGAGACGCTCCAAGAAGTACTCTCTCCTTCACCAGATTCACTGATTGCCTGTTCCACCAGAGCACAAGCAGCAATATGCGCTCCAGCTGATTGCCCCATTAAGTAAATTCTATAAAACAAGAAGGAAAAAAAAATATACATACTAAGCAAAACTGAATATGCTTAATGATAGAAAGAAGAAAAGGGGAAAAGAGAAGGACAAAAGAATCTGACTACCTGTTAGGATCACCTCCATATTCAGCAATGTTATTGCACACAAATGAGATACCTTGAGAAGCATCCTTGACCATATCACTTATTGTCCCCTGAGGGAAATTTCTGCATGCAGATTTCAACCGTCAATTCGTATACAAGTGAAGCATGCACCTCATGCAGGTATCCAGGTACTAAGTTAAACTATCAACACAGCACGTATAAATTCACTTTTTCACATATTACTATCCTCCTATTTGTTTGACCTCCGGGAGAATAACCAATAAAATGCTTCAATCTGTAACTACTTATAATACAAGTAAGATAATTGTGCTAGGAATAAAAACTGGAAGCAGAAAAATGATCACTTGTTAGCTTAAAAATGTTTGAATATCTCACCACATGGAAGGTAACCACCTCTGTTACATTGAGACTTCAAAATGTATGAAGTACCCTTGTCGGACACTTGACACTCGGACATGAGTATGGTGTATGTATCCGACATTTCTCACAGAAAATGCTACTAAGAACACTACGTTATATTTCTATTTAAGTTCATTAATGCTAAAAAGGGGAAGCAGTTTCAATTCAAACAATTCATGTTGGCATGACACGCCATTTTACCTTGGGAAATATTAAAAAAATAAACAAAAGATACAAATATTATGTTGTGTCCTCGAGTGTGGGGTTCTAACAATTACACGAATCCGACATTTAGACACGTATCCGATCCCGACACTGGTACTGAGTCTAACATAGGCAACCACTAACTTTAGACAAAACTTTACCATATATGTATTCATGTTGTTAAGAATGGTGTCCCACGGTAGATGAGTCAAAGCTTGCAATTAAGGTAGCGTTTGAAATATATTTTGTTTCCAGTTTTTTCTCCACTTTTGTAAACTGAAGAAGAAAAACGCGTTTGGCACACAATTTTCGTTTTTTTTTTTTTTCCAATTTTGAAAACCAGTTTTTAAAATAGGGCTGTTTTTGAAAACTTCCCTTTTGGAGTTTTGGGTTTCCAGTTTTGGGACCATCACCCCCCCCCCCCCCCCCCCAATCCCAACCGCCTGATGCCACCGGCCACCGCCACCGCAACCACCACCAAAAAAAAAAACTCAAAATAAAAACTGAATAATCAAACACCCAAAAGAACAAACTCGAAATAAAAATTGGGTAATCAAATAATCATTTGTTTTTGTAAAAAATAAAAACTAAACTGGTTTTTATTTTTTTTGAAAAAAAAATCAAAACTGTTAGTGATTTCAAACAGACCCTAAGTATATACGCATTGTGGGTTTCTCCACACATTAGCATTGGACTCGGATTCAGAGTTCCTTTTCCAAGAGATATTGAGGGGTGAATTTGCCACTGGAAAGGGCACATTGCTCAAAAGTGAGTTCGGCAATAATTTGGAAACTGTTGCTCAAAGGTGGAATTTATGCACCTTTTAACAACCCCTTCATTGGTAAACTTCACCCTTCGATTTCCTTAGGAAAATACAGAAAAAAATGGTTTAGGTCGGAAGCTTTACAACAGTATCAGAGTAGACTACATTTTATTGAATGCCAAGTACAATTGTAAGAAATCAGAACACAGAGATTTTTAGTAAAACATTTCCATCATAGGAGAGGTTCTTTACGTATGGTTTCCAGATGATACCTGTCATCTGTCATAGGATGTGGTTTGAGTTGCTATACTTGCTAAATAAGGTTTCTGATAGTTTCAGTTTACCAAAAAAAAAAAGGTTTCTGATAGTTTCAGATGTTTCTGGTTTGCAACTGTATCTAGTACAAGGGTGAGCATTGACACCACAATAAAGTTGCTCCTGGGTGAGCCTTGGAGATAATATATGTTTGAAATGTGGAAACAGCCTCTTCACAATGCCAAGGCGGCTGTGTATATTAGCCCTCCCCACACCCCAATAGAAAGGGAAGCGCCTGGCACTGGCCTCCCTTGTTTAAGTTTTTCCAGTATGATCATTTGACAAGACGTGGCCAGCAGTTAAACCTCAGAATGTTCAGCGGGAAATGCCTTACGACGAAGAATGATCAGTACTTTCTGGCATTTATTAAGGGTAAGCTCAATGATGGTTTGCTTTTGTATTACTATAAGCAAAATGGTTAAAAGCAGGATCAGATCAAGCAATTTAGACATGCAGCGTACTGGAATTCTAGCATACTAGGATATCCATAAGGAACTTCATACAAAACAAGATCAACAAATCAGAAGAATGTACTGTCGACACAGAAAATCATGTGAAAAGCTCACCTGTAATCTATGCATGCCACTATAATGTCTCTTTCTGATAACTGTTGTCCAAGAAGAGAACCCCAAGCTTTATAACTGGATCAACAGAATGCGCGGAACTTGTCAAGGACAGAAAAGGATATACACCAGAAGGGCAATCCCGAGTAACTTTTTATAGTGAAATTTAAAAAGAAAAAGAAAAAAAAACACGAGAATTTCCTATTTAACATACAGAGGTTAGTGCTCTCTTAGGGGGGCATGATGGGGATATCCAATCTGTTACTTTTTCCCAGCTCTACCACGTTTGCTCAATTGTACTAGGACCTTACAATTCCATAGATCGGAATCTCTATTTTCTTATGCTTTTCAACTTGAAAGAGAAAACTTCTCCAACACTTTTAGGCTTAATATCAAGTTTTTGCAAATTACCCTCAAGAAACACATCTATTACTTACCCAATAATCCAGGCTCCACCAGTTACAAATGCGACCACTGGTTTTGGCCCATTACAATCTTTAGGTAAATACAAATCAAGCCTGTACAATAACATTTCCATCAGTTCATCACATAAATGGTGAAACGTAGACCAGGAATAAAGAGCTGGGATCACATGAAAGTGTATGCGATCTTCATCTACATGCGCAAGATAATCAACCAAGTTGAAAGAAAATACCTATTTCTTGGTTGATCGCCATAAACTATACCTCTACGGACCTGACTTGAGAAGAAGTAGTAATAGCCAACTGCAATATAAAAGCAAACTTTGTTATGCTCCACAAATTGGACTTCTGCACTAAGTCCCAATTTTTATAGCTTTGACACGAAGTGCAGAGGACACTCAGAAATCACAACCCAATAGAGTTATAAAATTGTAAAGGGGTAATCAATGTGCAATACAGGCACACAGACACACACGCTCACACAAGTATGTGTGGGTAAAAGTATATATATTTGCACCGATACCACTCAATGTTACAGACCTTGAAAAAATCCTGGCATAAGTAAGAAAGAGTAACAGCCAAGGGCAAGGAATCTGGTGATCCATCTGTAACCTACCCTGAATGAAATAAATGATCAGAAAGCATCTAGCAGTAAGAATACATTTGAAAGAGAATCTCGTGAAACCAATTCTGTGATCGATTAAATCGTAGTAGACAAATTATCAGAGAATAACCAATATCAACAGAGATGTTAGAGATGGTGATAGAAGAATGATAAGAGGTTCCATTGGATGTTGTTTGAAAGCTTTGAGGAGGGTATACTTGGGTTGCAAACCAGTTTGCATGTATACGAACTAATAGCGGTAGGTAATATGGTCAATGTGGCTGACTTAAGCTGCCAAAGGTCAGAAATTCTTTTATTTACAATTTTACGTAACATTTTCAAGTCATAATAACTGGGAATTCCTTATCTACATAGAGAAAGCATGGTAAAGACGAGGCATCTTATTCTTCCATGACTGCTCAACTTACATACTTTTATATGTACTTCATAATTTTTGAAAATGCTCAGGCTTTAACTATATTTTCGATAGGGAACTATTTTCTATCAGAAAGAAATCAAGTCAAACAGCTGAAATTTGTTAGAAGTGTTGGCTCTATCTATAGAACGAGAAGCTTCTCTTTACACTATGGACAAGTCCTTCCGTGAAGTGTTAGTGGCTGTCACCAGCATCACATTTCCTTGGAAGTACTGGTACTTCTTAGTTTTTGACTCTTACATCCTCATGTAGTAGTGGAAAGAGTGATAACTGTGAGTTGGCAATGTTGCTTCATTTTCATAACATCCGGAAGGAAGGGAACACGAGCATTAAAAAATGAGGAATTGTGTATGGTAAAACTTAAAAAGATTTTGCTGCATTTTATGTTTTGCGCTAAGGTGTCTCTAACTCTCAATCTGTAGAGCCCTCCTTGTCCTTTTCTACTTCTAGATTGTTCTTCCTTTTAGATGGGTTCGCTCAGTTGCCATGTTTCTACGTCAAGTTACCCAAATCACTGAGAACTTCAAAAGCTAATTATGATTCCTTCCTTTTAACTCTGAACACCATTGCGAGAAAGAAAGCAGCCTAGCCTTGGAACCTGCTCCCATTTAGGTTCTTCATTATAGAGCCATTCTTTCTATGATAAAGGTTGATCCAACCAATCTTATTTGCTTTTGTGGTTCAGCTCTACCCCATCAATTGCCAAACGCCACTGACTCTTTTCACATGCAAAATTCTGGTAATAAATCCCAATGCCTTTTGAAGTGAATCTACCCTGTTAACCAACTCTTACATGTCGCAGTTCTTGTGCATCATGTTTTAGATCAATGTCCTTTAGTGTCATATGGAAATTATATTACCCTTAAGTTAAACTACCCCATATTCATCTTTTCTGTCTCATCTTCATGACTAAGGCAATTTTTTATGCTCTGTTGTTCTCTACTCCTCCTTTTCACTACCCTCCTCCTTCCTAACACCTTGACCTTCTCCTTGGCTCTAGGCTTTCCTCCACTTCAAATTATCAGAAAACCTAACAAAGAGTCCAGAGCAGCCTTATTCTTCGTTTCTATCTTATTTGAGTAACTCTTAGCTTCAAGTCAAGCATGAGTTGAAATTTAGACCAGTCCAAAACTTCAAACTTTTCCACCTGATAAATAGGATCCTGAAAGTAAACAGCAAAATCCCTTTGCCTCTCTTCTACTCCCATCTCCCTAGTTTAATCATAGATGCTCCAGAAACCCTGTCCCAACTTCTTCCTTCACTACTTTTATCAATTCCAACAGCGCTTCTATTTCTCTCTCTTGTGAAGTACATGTTCACAAGCAAAACTGCACCAACGAACGAGTCTGGCATGAAACAAAACCCACAGCCGAAAACGCCTCCAGCGAAATACAAACTACCAGACCATGGCAAGGGGACGAGAAAACAGCTAAACCTACGCTCCCATACAATCTCATCAACAAATTCTACAAATGCCATACTCGAATATAGGAACCCTCCTTAAGTCAGCAAAAAAGTAAGCTTAAAGACATTGCACGTGATCAATGTAGCTGTAGCCTGTAAGGCAGTAGCTCAGCTCATGCAAAAGTGCAACTTTTCTATCCTTCTAAAGTGACCACATAAGGCACAACAAAGCCAAGCTCTACTTTTGTCGCACACTCCTAGGGCCCTTCTTCGTTCCCCGCTCCCATGGCATACCACCAACAGACCTTGGCATGACAGAACAGACAATGAACAGCGGAGAGGAGACTACATAGACTGTTTAAGACCCTGCGGTGAGAAGCAATTAGTGTACTAATTATCCGAACTTTTTGCACAGTTATGTCCCAACAAACATGACCTTCCACTCCTCATCAGCTAGTTCTTGCTGCCAATGCAAAAGGCGAACCTGGGAGCTGTAGAGCTGTGCTAGATGCTCCTCCAATGATAAAACCCTCTTAGAGCATAGAAGAAACAATCAAAAAAGACCCCCCTCATTTCTGCTCCCCGCCATAGAGTTTTCTCCGCCTACAAAGACAAGCTTGCCTACACCAAGCCAGAGAAAACTAGATCCAGTATGCCCCTGCAAAATCTATAAGAAGAACAGGCAGAGGTGGAAGCCACAACATCAGGGGGAGGAGATTGTGTGACCAAATCAGGCAGAAATTTGGCTTGGACCTCTCTAGCCCTACGCTGAAAGCCGGTGCCTACCATACCTGTCGTCCACCACTCTTCCCAAAGGCACCTGATCCGTTGTATCTGAATAGCTTATTCCCCCTGCTAATCTGCTCCCGAATCTAGCCCCAGTTGCAGTAGGCGACTTCGGAAGTAAGGATGCATATAACCCTCTCGTGCACTGGGCAGCTTTTGAGAATTTCTCAACACAATTTACAGGTTTCTGTAAATACAGCAGTAGTATAAACAGCCAACATATACTGTTGTTAACTTGCTGGTCTAGCTAGAAACTCCTAGGCTGGTAGCTGATAAAATCCCTTTGCGGAGACTCTACAAGGTGGAGAGTCTGGCAAAAGTTGGGACCAAAACCAGTAAAAGTTGAAGGTTATAGATTCCCTCAAATTGGGTTATTTAGTGTGCTGTAAGAGAGAATCCATTCCGGCTACATGTGGAGGACTATTTGGCATCCCAAGGCCCCTTCCACAGTTCATACAACAAGCGGGAGAAGCTACTAATCCATTTCACAGTGCTAACAAAATTTGAAATCTACCAATAAATTATGCTCAACCACTCTATCAGACGATGAAAGCCTCGATTAGCACTGAACCTTAAATTCACTTCAAACTGTTAAGTCACTGGGAATTTATGTGTATACAAAGACCTGGGGAACAATTCAGAGGGGGTAATCTAATTACGCCTTAGAGAATGAAATGACAAAAAGCAAATTATCGATCAACCAAATACTACGTCCTTTTGGGGGGCCATCATATGCAAGGTAAATTACAGCATAGCAATAGACTCATTGTTGGAAACAACAAGTACAACTATCAACAAATTGATGAATGCCACTCCGTTAAATTGGATTTGTCCCTTTGACTTTTTTGCGAGTAAGTTAGGCTAAAACAACAAGTCAATTTTTACATATTTACTAAATGGAGAAAAAGCACTTTGGCCCCCTTTACTTATACCAATGTGCAGTTAGGTCCCCTCTTGTTGAAAAAAGTTGTACTAAACCTACCTCTACTCCCGGAAATTGTGCACATCAGAAGAATTCCTTCCAACTGAACACTGCTTTTGGGTGGGAATTGTTTGGCATATTTTAAAGACCAAAATACCCTTTTGACAGCACACACAGACACCCACCCACCCACACCGTTGTTGCTCCCCCCCCCCCCCTCACGCGTGTGCGCATACACACATGCGCACAAACACGTCCACATCCACACCCGCAGGCACAGGCACACGCGCACACACACGCTGCATGCACACACAAACATGCACCCGCGCACACACACAAACTGAACACGTACAATCACACTGCAAAGCCACAAACCCACATCCACACAAACTGAACACACAATCACACTACACGCACACCCACCTCCTCTTTCTCTCCCCTCTCATTAACCACTACCAACCCTAATCTCCTCTTTCTCTGACCCTGATTAACCACCACAACCATACCACATCCATCTCCTCTTTCTCTCCCTTTGATCAAGCACCAATTCAGGCATGGAGCTTGACGGTTGTAATGGCGGCGGTGTAGTGTTCGACAGTGGTGGTGTTGTGATGGCAGTGGCCGGGTGCTATCATGACGGGGGTGGATGGCAGGTGGAATGATAGGGTGGAACCTTAATTGAAGAAAAAAATGGAAAATCAACATTTACAAATATTTAAAGTAAATAACACAAAATTGTGAGGATCATTGTGTCTTTTTAACAATTTTGTAATGGTTGTTGTTAATGTGCACAATTTTTTAGAGTAGAGGTAGGTTTAGTAGAACTTTTTGATCAGGAGAGGACCAAACCGCGCATTGATATAAACACAAGGTGCCAAAATGCTCTTTTCCCTTACTAAATATATTCAAAAACTTCGTAAGAAATCAGGTTAGGATAAAACAACAAGAATAATTTTTCTTTACAAGTCTGTTTGTGAGTTTTATTTTAGGATAGAAAAGAGAGGAACAGAAAGGAAAGTGGCTCCTTTCCTTCATTTCCTCTAGTTTGTGAGTTTTTTTAAGAAGAGAAAAGAAGAAAAAAGGGAGGAAAGTTTGGGGTTTCCTCCCAAAATTGGGAAGAAGGGGAGGCAAAGGAAACTCTCATAAGTAATATTTTAATAATGCGTATTTTACCCATGAGATAATAAAGACTAAATTATTAATAACTTTTAGGTTTTAGGGTTTCTTACAAGGTTTTAGATGTTACAGTTGATTCATGACTGATTGTTTTACTTGTGGTGTGACATTAATTAAATTTCAATATTGGGATGTTTGTAGTCAACTCATGGCTAATTTTTATTTTTTCTGTTATGACATTAACCACTGATTTTATTGAGACATTAACCACTAATGTAAGGCTTGTTATATTAGTATGCTATGAACTTTGTATGCTATCATTGATGACAAATTTGTTTTCCTATCAAAATCATGTTCTTTATTAGGATTAGGATCATACATTCATAATCTCTGTTAGAAATATCACAATATAGTATAGGAGATATATACATAATCGAGTGTCTTTTCTTTTCAGCTGAACTCACAAACAAGGGAAATAAATAATACTTTCTTTTTTCTCTTAAAATCACAAACAAGAGGAAGGAAAATTATCTTCCCTTCTCTTTCCTTCTCTTTTTTTCTACTCTTTTCTCTCATCTCAAAACTCACAAACAGGCTATACATGTTTATTCAATATAACTGGAACCCTTAGAAAATCAAATTGGAGAAAATTCTGTGAACGGACGGAGTAGTGGAGTACCATAAGCCGGGATCTTACCCTAGATAGCGTAACAACTTGAAGCAAAGTCTGGTAATCAAGTACGTGTCGGAGGCGGCTTGGCCGACGCCCTGGCGAAAAGAGTGGTGCCGTCCGTCGCCGGCAGGTCTATCCGACAGCGATGCGTCACTAGCGACGCGCCGCCGCCACAGCTGGTAGAATTTTGGCCGGGTTTTGGTAGATGCGGTGGTCACGCCGTTATAACTCGATGACCTGGATAGAAAAGGCTTGATCTCGATTTTGTTCTCATCGTCGTCACCGTCTGATCTGATCAACAATGTGCCGGTTGACGGTAAACTTGGCGGCATCAGCGATGATGGGTTAGATACAGGTAAGATCTGTGCTTGCATTTTTTTAAATGTGTGTGTGAAGTGTGTGTGCGTGTGTGAAATTGGATTTACAGTAGTTGTGCTTGATTTCATTTGAGGTAGGTTTGTTGGAAAATGGAAGATAAGGGTTGTTGACGAGAACGGAAAGAGCCGAAGACGTCACTGTTTCACTTTTGGCGACGATTATCAGGATCTTTTTCCCGGTAGAAACGATTTAGCGGCTATCTTTTCTGTTGGTAATGTTTGAAGATGTGGGGCCCATTGCCAGCATGGCGCCGCGTGTCTTTCTCGGATATGTTTTACTTTATCTATTGTTGGAGAAGTTGGAATTGGTCGTTTGCTTTTGTTTCCTTTTTTCTTTCTCCTTTTTCCAGACTTTTGTATTTTTCTTTCTCCTTTTTCAGTATCTTACTTTGTTTGAATTTTTTATTTCAGTTTATGTACAGCTAAATTCTTGAATGAGTCTTGTATTTTGTCTCGTCATCACTTTGGCCCTTCCATCAGCATTTCTACTAAAAACTTGAGGATATTTTCGTCCTTCAAAATTATCCCCTCTTTTTCCTCCTCCTTCTTCATTCCCGGTAATTATACCATCACTCACAGCGGCAATCACCACTCACAATGAAGACACGCGTCAGATCGAACCCACCGCACCACCTCCACGGTTGGCAATGGCAACGCTGGTGATGTGGGTTCACTAATTCCCCTCCTTGCAACACCACCGTCTAAACTACCACCATCCTTTTCAACATTCGAGAGTTAAATCATAACATGAACAACCACAACCATCAATTTATCAATCACTTTTGTCACATATCTGAGCCAAAGCCTAAAACAACCATCAAGCTTCGACCTTCATCGCGATTTACCACAAGCACCTAGGGTTATAAATAAACCGAGTTGTTCATGTTCATTCCCCAAAGAACTCGCTCATGTTTGTTTGTATAATACACGAACCGAGCATGAACAAAATATTAGAACTCGTTTATTAAACGAGCTGAGCATGAACATTCCAAAGTATTCATGAATGTGTTCTTGAACAGCTCATCTGGATAATAACTTAATTATAATATGTTCAAATCCCAAAAGTCATATGACTTAATTATAGCATAAATTAGTTTAAACTTGAAAGTCTTAAAATCAGTTAGACAATTGGATTAAGTAAGGTGTAGTTCTGGTTTGGAAATAATTGTTTTGAACGAGAACACAAGTTTTTAAGTTCGAATTCGTTTCGTATAATAAACGAACGAACTCGAGCCGAACACGAATTTTGTAAAACGAAGCGCGAACGAGTTCAAACAAAATTATGAAGATTAAATGAATATGAACACGAACATGACATGAAACTAAATAAATGAGTTTGATATCAACAGAAAGAGGCGTATTTTCCACACCCTAACACATTATTTCACACTCTCAGTTGTCACTATAAATTTACATTAATTCATTAGTACACTCCTTAACGACAAATAAACTTGTAAAACAACATGTAGGAAGTGAAAGTAGACGCTACCTTAGATTCGTTTTGTATCTCGATAAAAAGCTAAAGCCAAGTTTTGATTCATATATCTTGGGACAAATCTGGACAATGTGACAAATAGAAAAGAATTGTTTACATCCTTCATGAGGAAGGTTAATAATATGTACTTGGGTTGGAGGGGACTGCTCCTCAATCGTGCCAGTAGGGTAACTCTAGTCATAATCAAACAAGTCCCAGGTACCTTGCTAATGTCTGAGTGCAATGCCTTATATTCCCATTGCGCATATGTGCAAAGTAATATTCTCGATCTTGTAAAGATTTTGATGGTCAGAAAAATAACGATGCAAAAGGAATTCACTAGGTAAACTGGAAAGCTATTTTTACGCCAAAGGAAGAGGGAGGCATGAGATTTCGAGAAACAAATGCTTTTAATTAAGCACTCTTGGCTAAGACTAGTTGCGGATCTCACAAGAACCTCAAAGGCTCATTGAAATATTCTTTCGGAAAAAGTACTGCATAAATTTTCTTACAATCACCAGAAAAGGGCAAATTTCCGTGGGCATGAAGGGGGATTATCGAAGGAAGAGAAGTCCAAAGAGGGGACTGAGATCGCAGGCAGGCATTGGCAATAGCATTTTAAGTATGGGATGATTCCTAGATCCTAAACACACCTCTGCAAGTGCTCAGAGATAATAGTATCAAAGCCCATCAATTTCAGTTACAGCTCACTATCAGTAGTGTCTGGTGCATGTCTGGTGTATTTGGCTCCAAAGAAACAAAATTATCTTTAGATATGCTGCTTTTAGACCAACAGCAGTCATTATGAAATCAAAGAATGTGGCTACTACCATCCTACGCCACAGCCTCCTACAATATTGAAACTGAACCCAATTCCCAAGTCAAACACTCCGATCTCAAATTCTGAGAAGTCAAAAACAGCAAATCCCAACAATCCAAAAGTTCTTTTATTCTTAATATTCAAAGTCCGACGTTACCCTTGGAAACAGTGATGTCTTCGTCCATCTGTACTGCAAATTCAATGCAATCAGAAGAAGAGCAGGAATTACCCCAGCTGATAATTGTTGGAAAAGAATTGAATCAAACTCATTTTCTTTCTTGTCGTTGGATACACTCTCTCCTACAAGCATGCTTGGGGTCGCATAGTTATGATTTATTCCAAATTGTAGCTTACAGTAGTAATTCAGCAGCACGTGCAATGAAACAGATAACTGTGAATGAAGAGGTGAGCAGGGTAACGACAGCGTCATTCTTAGGATCTATGTTATGCAAGTAGTATGCTCAATAAATGACGCATGAAGTTAGTGTCCGCAGATGTATTGTCTGAAGCAAAATCTCTAAAAAGATTTGCATGTGAGGCAAGGACAGTCTTAATCCATGGATTGGTTCCCAAACATCACTAGAGCAAATGGAGATTGCCAAGATAGCGCAGATTGATTACAGGACTTGGATTTGCTTCCGCGACTCTATTATGTTTTTACTATATTGCACTATGTTTTCGAGAACGGTTTGTGATGTGTGTAATATGTACGATAATAGGTGTGTATGCAATCTACTATGAACCGGGATGGTCATGTAAACTCATTTTCATTTTCAGCCGTCGACCGTCCCTGACCGATAAGCCCCTTTCCGTCTTCTTTCTTCTTTAATCTCTTCACTCTTCTCCGTAAGATCTCCACAAAATCGTCGTCTTTTCGTCCTCTTTCCGATTATTCTTGCAAGTATTAGGAACCTTCATGAATGCAGGTAGGAAGATCAATGATAGTTTTATCTGATGTGGCTGTCTTACATGGCTTGGTTGTGCTCATATTGATTCGAAGGAAAAAAAAAAACTGACCAAAAGCTATGTCCACATCATGTTGTAGTTTGATTTGCTGAGTGATAACTAACAGTGTCGTGACTAGTTATATCTATTTTGATTTTCTTCCGATAAATTTTTCTGTTGTTTCCATAAATTTAAACACCCACCAGGTGTTCGATATAATGTCAGAAAGAAATGATATGTTCATATGTTTATATGTTAGTATCACTCTTAATTTGCAAATACTAGAGCTATGAGCATAAAGAAATGATCTGCTGTTATGTTAATTCTACAGGCTAATTACGACATAGTTTTACTCATTCAATCACTCCACCTTCAGTGAGCATGAGATTGTACTTTGGATTGCATGTTGGCATGTGAAGCTAGTTTTCTGTCTTTCTTCGTAACATGCCTCAGATGGCTCAAATGTAAAGTACAACGGTTGTATAAACTTGCTCTGTATTGACTTAATAAACAGACTGCTACTATTGTATTTTGACCAAAAAGTGGGTATAGTGGTTGCATTTTATTTAAAGAAGGGTACCAGCGGTTGCATTTTAATTTATGATTTTTTGCACAAGAATGGCTAGCTCCAAAGACAAAGCGAATGCTAGAGATCGTCGAGTTTGGTGCCACCACCGAAGAACAAACTTGTATAGATATAATAGAAGACTGTGTGAAAGAAGGAAGGAAAAGCGAATGACAATTTGAGTCTGGAACTTTTTCGCATGTTGAAAATAACTAGAAAAAAAAATTCAGGTTGCAATCTTGTTCCAACGCCTCAAGTAGAGTCTAAATACAAGGGGTTAAAGAGAATGTACAATGTGGTGACGAGATGAAGAAAAATTGCGGGGTTACAATCTTCTTGTAGTTCGTTATTTTTTGTAGGAATCTTACGACTTGGTGGTTTTTAGTTTTATGGATGATATGTAATGACAAATTGCTTCCTTTTTAAGCTTATCAATGGTTGATTTTTAGTCAAGTGATTGGGTACATATCTTTCTTTGCAAAGTCATGCTTCGATATATTTCATGTTAACCAAAATGGGATTCTATGAAGTAAAAATGGTTAAAATTGGGCTTTCAGTTTCTTTATGAAGCAAATGTGGTCACCTGGCGTATGTCCATTACGTTGCCAAGCACAGTTAACATGATATAACTACTTATCCAGTATCTAATCCTGGTTTGAAACGTTAGAAAGAATTTATACCTTATCCAGGCTTGTTCGACTGGCTTTTCATGTTTTGTTCGACTGACTTATCCTGAGCGTCAAACGCAGCCTAAGAGACTGTTAGTGGACTATGTTCAGGCTTCGAGCATGCCCCCACGACCACTAGATAATATTGCCGTGAATATAGGGTACAATCTTTTCTCTCGACACCAACTTACCTTTTTATTTTTAACTCCATACTCAAGAGAAAATATGTGTGTTTCTTAATGATCCGTACACGATAGCGAGTGTAAAATCTGTAGCTGTTTGAAAAGGTGTTCTAATTGCCCCGTACGGATATTTAAATCCACCCTTGTTACCATCAGGAGATAAGAAGTTCACTACTATCCCAACTACATTGAGAATATAACAACTCCAACTTAGCATGGCGATGGTTGAACAAGCACCCCTTTTACCTTTTCCATAGTGACAAGCCCTTCCTGGAAGCCCTCAAGGGTCGACTCAGGCAACCTGCATGACAAGGATCAGCTCTACAGTATCTGTATTTCTTTCTTGGCCACAGCATTCCCTCCAAAGTCCAAACAGTTGGTTTCGTGTGCTCGAGTGGGCAGAAATATTTTGCTCTGCTTTCTTGTGTTCCCCTCATGGGATCCCAGGATCCAAATATGGACCAAAGGGTTATAAACGAACAACCATGTAACTGCTAGTGGAAAAAATGGGGAATTCTAACTCCGCACCCGTCAAATACTTGTTCAACCTCGTCTGTCGCTTATATCAGGAGCGAATCGAAGGAAGTGTAATTCGGAAGACCCAAAGACGTATAATAGTCGGCGGCTAACCTAAAAGAATTAGCTAAGTTAAATTCATATAAAACATGAAAAATTAAAAACATTAAAATTAGAAGTTGTTCATCAATGCTTCACAAAAAAACACAATTTTCTTAAAAAAGTTACTTTTCTCATATGGATCGATCAAAGTGAAACATGACGTTCTGTATAGTTATGAAAGTCATCAATGATCGAGTCTATAAATATTCAACTGCATAATAGAGCACTCATGAACAATAAACATATAATTTCACTATTCACAATAATTTATTTAACTTCATATAATTTTAGTCAACAACAAACTATTAATCTTGCACGGAAAAACTTCACTGTTAGATGTGTATATATATATATATAATATGGTTACCGAATAGTAATATGTATCTAGATGAGACTCGTAAAACTTAAGCAATATGAAATAAAATCAATAAAATAAACTTAATTTACTCTTTTCTATTTGTAATCTAAAGTTTCAGAAGTAGGAAGATGGTGCAGGGAAAAGACAATACGGGTTTTGATAGTTAGTGCCACAAATTTTCAACTAAAAGAAACCAGTGATTCCAATATTACATTACATTTTGATTTTCGTAATTATGTCAAAGCTGGGTAACTATCATACAAGAAAGTTAAAAAAATATTACAGAAATTTTGGGGGACGACCGGCCCTATCACAATCCGCCAGAGGGTTAGGCTAGTAGAATATTTATACCTTTTAACTGAAGATAAAGTGTGGACAATCATGAAAGACTACATATTCAAATGCGCCAGAAAAAAATATTTCACTACTATTATTGGACCACCTTACAAGAATTATCTTAGATCCGTCATTGGGCATGAGGTGTAGCACGACAGCCAGGTGTTCATGTCATTATTTAAAGGCCTAATTTTAAAACTGTGCCCTCAAGTTTACCTCCAGTACGGTTTTAGTACCCAACTTTGAAGGTGTGCCAAAGAAGTACCTAACTTTAAAAAAGCGTACCAAATCAGTACATTAGCTGACGGACGACGGATGCCGTTAGAAAATCAGAGGAGTAGAACTATCATTATTAAAAAGAGGTGTTTTTACTTAAAAAGTTTATGTACTAATTTGGTACGGTTTATTTTTTCATAGGTACTCATTTGGTACGGTTTATTTTTACTACTTTTTTCTTTTCACAGCCGTTTGACTTTGGTACGGTTTATCCATTACCACCGTCACCCATCAAACCACCACCACCACTATCGTCGTCGACCACCGCGTGTCACCATCGCCATCACAAACCCAACGCGGCCGCCACAAACCCAACACTACGTGTGGTCACTGCAGTCATAAACCCAACACCGCTGCCACAAACCCAACATTGTCGACCATCGCACACTACCAACACCACCGCACACAGTAAGAGGCTTGAAGCAAAATACATAAACCTTGGAGAAGATTGTGCACATTCAAACTCTCCTCGTAACCAAGCCACAGATTCTACAGAACCGTGTCACCCGGAAGGAGAAGATGGTGCACAGACGCCGTGTTATAACCAGTACCCCAATTTTAAAAATTGGTGCTCAGTCAACTAGCGATGATGCTGTGTAGGAGTTGCGGTGATGGTGATGTTAGGTTGTGGTGGTGTTGGGTGCACCAGCGACGGTTGGTCTTGGGTCGTGGATGTGAGCGCGGGCGATGATTAGAGATAGATTTGGATGTCAGCAGTCAAGGACGATGGTGGTAAACAGGTCGATAGGTAATGGCGATCGCTAGATCGGTGGTGACGGTGGTGCGTTCACTAGTGTGAGAGGTGTTAGTGGCCAGATCGGCCAGATCGACGATTTCTCCAATGCCACCATCACCTACTAGACCACCACCACCATCACTGCCACTATCGTCGCCTAACATCGTTGCCGACCACCGCGTGTCACCATCACCGTCACAAACCCAACACGGCCGTCACAAACCCAACACCGTGTGTGGCCACTACTGGGTGCACTGGCGACGGTTGGTCTTGGGCCGTGGATGTGAGCGTCGGCGGAGATTGGAGATTTATTTGGACGCTGACAGTCAGGGATGATGGTGGTAAACATGTCGGTAGGTAATGGCGGTCACTAGATCCGTGGTGACGGTGGTGCGTTCACTGGTGTGGGAAGTGGCAGTGGCCAGATCAGTAGTGAGGGGTCACTGATGTAAGTGGTGGCAGTGGCAAGACCGGTGGTGATGGCGGTGGGTCACTGGTGTGGAGGATGAAGATGATAATTGATTATGGCAATGGCTCCGAGATGATAGGGATACTGTGGCTTAGAGGGAGAGAGAGACATGGGAGAGAGAGAGTTTTTAATAATTAATTAAGGAAGATAAAATAAACAAACGATTAAGATAGTGCCACATCGAACGGCTGTGAAAAGAAAAAGTAGTAAAAATAAACCGTACCAAAGGAGTACCCGTGAAAAGTAAACCGTACCAAATCAGTACCTGAACTTTTTAAGTAAAAACACTTTTTTTAATAATGAGAGTCCTACCTCTCTGACTTTCTAACGGCATCGGTCGTCCCTTCAGTCGAAGTACTGATTTGATACGTTTTTTTAAAGTTATGTACTTCTTTGGCACGCTTTCAAAGTTGGGTACTAAAGTTGTACTGGAGGTAAACTTGAGGACACAGTTTTGAGATTAGGCCTTATTTAAATGAATCCTTCAATTTCATAACTATTATCCCTTTTGATTTTCTGCAAACTCCTAAAATACAATTCGAACATATAACACATAAACTTATTATTTTTAACCTAATTTGACATGTGGAACAAAACCTCTTTTTCGTCTAATCACCAAATGACTTCAATGATTAGGTACTCTAGGTGAATCTTGGAATTCAAAAAATATCAAAAAGGACAAAACTTGCGAAACAGAGTAATCTATATAATATATAATAAGCGAAACAAATGATGTAACATTAGCTTCTTTGCGCTACACATAATCACATATTTTAACGACACATCATCACAGTCTTTAACCACATCATCAGTCTTTAACTACACATCATCACAGTCTTTAACCACATCATCACAAAATGACACATCATCCTTCAGATTAAGTTGTAATGTCCCCTCAATACTTTGTTGCCTCTCCGTATTCCTGCCAATCTCTAATGCTCTGTTTTGATCCCTCTATCTCCCTCCCTCTGTTTTGCTCCAAATAGATTCTACTTTGCTTCTTCTATCTCCCTCTTTTTATTCGGTGCTCTCTGCTTGAAGAAACTCCTCTACTCCTTGAAAGGAATCGGTGTTCTTTAGTCCTCTCAGGGAGGGCGTCACCTTTTTGCCTGGAAGCTGCAAGGAATTCTATTCTAACAGGTGATGATTTGAGGAAGAGAAGAAAGGTTTACGTCATTGGTGTTTTACGTATACGAAGTCGTGACACAATCACATATTTTAACGACACATCATCACAGTCTTTAACCACGTCATCCTTCAGATTAAGTTGTAATGTCCAAATAGGATTATATTGCCTCAATACTCTGCTGCCTCTTCATATTCCTGCCAATCTCTAATGCTCTGTTTTGCTCCCTCTATCTCCCTCCATCTGTTTTGCTCCAAATCAACTTTGTTTTGCTTCTTCTATCTCCCTCCTTTTATTTGGTGCTCTCTGCTTGAAGAAACTCCTCTACTCCTTGAAAGGAATCTAGTGTTCTTTGGTCCTCTCAGGGTATCACCTTTTTGCCTGGAAGCTACAAGGAATTCTATTCTAACAGGAGATGATTTGAGGAAGAGAAGAAAGGTTTACGTCATTGATGTTTTACGTATACGAAGTCATGACACATAATCACATATTTTAACGACACATCATCACAGTCTTTAACCACATCATCACAAAACGACACATCGTCCTTTGGATTAAGTTGTAATGTCCAAATAAGATTATATTACCTCAATACTCTGCTGCCTCTCCGTATTCCTGCCAATCTCTAATGCTCTGTTTTGCTCCCTCTATCTCTTTCCCTCTGTTTTGCTCCAAATCGACTCTGTTTTGCTTCTTCTATCTCCCTCCTTTTATTCGGTGCTCTGCTTGAAGAAACTCTTCTACTCCTTGAAAGGAATATGGTGTTCTTTGGTCCTCTCAGGGCATCACCTTTTTGCCTGGAAACTGCAAGGAATTCTATTCTAACAGGTGATGATTTGAGGAAGAGAAGAAAGGTTTACGTCATTGGAGTTTTATGTATACGAAGTCCGAAAATAGGTGGACCGTTTTCTCTTGCACTATCCAGCTGTTTTGCTCCAGAAGACTATCTTTCCTCACTTTGTGTTCAGGTTCTTTTTGTAGCTTCAGTTTTTGCTTGGTTTACTTTCATAATTTGTGGCAGTTTCTTTTTCTTCCCAACCAGACTATCCTATGACTACAAAATTGATGTCGTCTGAAGTTATGATCGACTTTGAAAAGCTACATCTGGGTTGGTTACTTTTGAGTGTTATGAAATTTCATTCTTTATCGTAATTTCAATGAAGATTTTTTGCTTAAGATTGCGAGGGACAGGAGAAAGAGGGGAGAAAAAGATTTAGGTTGGTTACTTTTGAGTCTTATGAAATTTCAATGAAGATCTTTTGCTTGGTAGAATGGTGATGGCTAAGATTGCGAGGGACAGGATAATCCTCCTTCAATCTGTCAATCTTCTCTTCCTCCACTGTTCAAGCTTCAAGTCCACTTTAAGCAGAAAATATAACAGGTAACCTCGCTCCTTTAAGCCAAAGATATGAGTGCAAATTAGCAAAGAACACAACTCAATAAACCCACAAAAACAGAGAGGGCTCCTGCAATTCATCAATCTTCTCTTCCTTCGCCGCACCTTTGCCGTCTCCATACCAGGTAATCGTCCCCTTTAAGCAAAAAATATAAGTGCATGCATGAATTGATGTTATGGTTTGTACCGGATAATTGGAAGTGAATGCATGAATAGGCTGCCTTACAGAATGGATTGTTCAAAGCAATCTATACCAGATTGCTTTTGATTTGAAGCAATCTTCTTGAATTTGTGATTTTTTTCTAACACTATGCTTTGTAAATTGATGGTAGCTTTTTGTGAAATTTAACATGGTGTAGTCATGTTCCCATGGTGACAATTCTCACAGAATTTACATCTGTAGATAGTCTTTTACCTCTTTAACTACAGTAAGGGTCGTGAAAGAACTGAAATTGGTAAAAGGGAGATGGTAGATGCACTCGCAAGAAGCTTCGTCATGGCACTCAATCACACATCGTGGCTTCTGCAATTGGTTCATAAGACGAAGGGGGGTGGGTTGACAATTAGAGAGAGTTAAACCCCAGACCGCACCATCCTATTTTTTGGCTAATAGAAAGCAGCATCATGGCCTGTGGTACTTACGTTGCATATTGACTGGAGCTAAGGAGGGTACCTAATCATTTCTTCAGACCAATACTACCATGAATTGATTGTGCTCATTCTCTTAATACAAAATATACACAAAAAAAAAAAGACACCAGAATTATTACACTGGTGATAGAGAATACACTGACCAATTGTTTCCACCGTCTCTAGCATTATTATGGAGGAAACAGCTTGGTGTAAGGAGTGATTGAGTGCAAATTTATCAAACAACACCACTCTATCAAACCCACAAAACAGCACTCATCAGTGTGTTGAGCTGCCTAGATACTATTCAACTTAGAAGGCTCCTTCAATCCATCAATCCTCTCTTCCCCTACAGCACCTTTGTTGTTTCTATACCAGGTAACCGTCTCCTTTAAGCAAAAAATACAAGTGCATGCATGAATTGATGTTATGGTTTGTACAAGGAATTGGAAGTGAATCCATGAATAAATTGTTTTATTGAATGGATTGCTCAAAGCAATCTATACCATATTGCTTTTGTTTGAATCAATCATCCTGAATTTGTTTTTTTTTCCTAAGGCTGTAATCTGTAGCTTGATGAGTTGGTTGATTTCCATTCACGGTGATATAGCTAAATATCTATACCATATTGCTTTTGTTTGAATCAATCTTCCTGAATTTGTTTTTTTTTTAAGGCTGTGCTCTGTAACTTGATGAGTTGGTTGATTTCCATTCATGGTGATATAGATAAAAATACCCCTCCAGTCTACGGACGACATGTGGTAGTTAAGACACGTAACACATACTGGCTCATTACTGATATGGCACTTACCATATCAATCACAGGGCAGAATCCTAAAGAGGCTCTGACTCTATCAGTTAAGATTGACATGAGATCCTCTAGGATCCTAATTAGATTCTGATTAGAGTTGGTCAAGGCCCAGTCCTACTAGGACTCCTCATTCTACCACTATATAAAGGGGTCAAGCCCCCTCAGGTAAAGACAAGCTCACACACATACACATTGTGTCTTTACTGCTTCTCAGAGTTCTACATTGTTAGCCACCTCTGACTTAAGCATCGGAGCGTTCCCCACAGGAACCCCACCCAGCGGTCACTTCGTGTTCTCTTTTGCAGGCCTGATTTCTGGTGTGGTTCCCGATCCAGTTTTTAGCTGCAATAGATTGGCGCCATCCATAGGACCACGACAGGGAACATGGCCAATCATTCTTCTTCCAGTGACTCTTCACAGAGTCATTCCCAGAACCATCATGCACGAACTAGCAGCTCTCATCGACCAGGTCATTCTCATGACCGACACTCGACCCCTTTACGCCACCGTCGCGCCAGTTCTTCTGAAGATGTTTACGTCAACGTAACATCTGCTACTCCCGAATCAGAAACTAGACCTCGGAGAAACCGATCTCCAACATCTACTCTGAAAAATGGTGACCTTCGTCATCGCCTGAACCGTCAGCTATTCAAAACACCACATGCTGACCTTACTAAGGAAATCCACGAATTGAAGGATATTGTGAACACTCTTCAATGAAAACTCGACATGGCGGTGGCTACGCCATCCACTCACCATTCTCATCTTGACCCTAGTGACCTTCGTCTTTGTCTTACCTCCAGATCAAGCTACGGCTGTAAATACAGATCAAGGGCCGATCCGACTTACGATCCCAGAGAGAAGAGCGGAGATCACATGACCAGGAGTGGATCATGCTATCGATGGGATCCATCAGTCAAAAGCAGTACCAACTCCTCTCCCGAACAGGTCGCCAGAGCTGAGACCCCTCGAAGATCTATCCACAGAAAGAGGATGCCTGAGTTTCATTCCCGAGAACTAGAATCCTGGAAGATGGTCCCTAGATATAACTCTCCAAAACGATCTCCCCCAAGGGAAGAATCTAGATATCCGTTATCCAAAACCATCGAGAAGGCAAAGCTACCTCCCAACTTTCGAATGCCTCAGTGTGACCTCTATGACGGGACTGGAGATCCAGGAGAACATGTTTACCAGTTTCAAACAAACATGTTACTCCTACAGGTTTCAGATGCTGTCATGTGCAGAGCCTTTCCTACCACTCTGAGGAAAGCTGCACATGCATGGTTCAAATCTCTACAACCAAGATCCATCTACTCCTTCAGCTAATTATCAGATTTCTTTCAAAAACACTTTGTAAGTAGTTTCTCCCGAAGAAAAAACTTGGCGAGTCTGCTAAACATTGTGCAAGAGAAAAACAAATCTTTGGCGTGCTTCCTCAGACGATTCAACGCAGCCACTTTGGAAATCGATAACTTGGACCAATCCATGAAGTATACTGCCTTTCTCCGAGGCCTCCGACCGACATCCAAGTTTGTGTTCTCTGTTAACAAAAGTCCACCAGGTAATATGAAAGCCCTTCTCGAGAAGGCTAACAAATATATTCAAGCTGAAGAATACTTGGAGACACACAGAGGACGACGTGGAGAAGGGAAGGAAGAAAAGAAGAAACGATCTCGAGAGATAACTCCTCAAGGAAGAAAGTCAGCAAAACATTCTAAGCGTGATGAACGACGTCCGAAAGACCCGTTTGCTTCAGAAAATCTGACACCCCTCAATGCAAAAGCATCACAGATTCTTCACGAGATCAAAGACAATAAAGCTCTCCAGTGGCCAGAAAAAATGAGATCATAACCAAATAAAACAAATAAAGATTTATGGTTTCACTTTCACAACGATCATGGCCACACAACTGAAAATTACGGATCGCTTAAATGAGCAATTGAGGCCTTTATCAAGCGTGGTCAATTGAGAAAGTTTGTAGCCCCTAGAGAAGGACAACAACAGACACCTCCGGTCATGGAAGAATGAGAAGATCAGGAAGAGAATGCGGGTACAATCAACACTATATCTGGGGGATTAGCCGCAGGAGGTTCATCAGGACAGGCTCAAAAATCATACGCCAGAGAAGTGTGCATAACGAGTCAGCCCCCGAATAAGAAACAGAAGACGGTCCCCGTAGCAGCGATCACCTTTTCCGATGAAGATTCAAAAGATATAAAAACTCCTTATGATGATCCGTTAGTCATCACAATTAAGGCTGGAAACTTTGATGTAAAACGTGTCTTGATTGATAATGAAAGTTCCGCAAAAGTCTTATTTTACAATGCATTCAAGAAGATGAACATTCCCACTGACCGTCTCCGAAAGATGGATACACCGTTGTATGGATTCTCCAATCATCCAGTTGCAGTCGAAGGTATTATCGCACTCCCAGTTACGATCGGCACACCTCCGGCACAAACCAACTTCATGCTTGATTTTGTGGTGGTAAAGGTCCCCTCTGCATACAACGCCATATTGGGACGACCAGCACTCAATCAGTTACAAGCTGTAGTTTCAACGTATCACCTCAAGATGAAGTTCCCCACAGAACACGGGATTGGAGAGATGAAAGGAGACCAGACTACAGCTCACTAGTGCTACGTGGCTTCATGCCGATCCAAGAACAAGGAAGCACTCATTATCAAAGACCTCCAGGAAGATACAAAGATGCAAAGGGGAGAACCAGTTGAAGATCTTGTAAGCATTGAAGTATATTCTGGAGCAGAAAACAAAACGGTTCGGATAGGTTCGAATCTTAAGGAAGACACCAAGCTCAAGCTGGTGAACCTATTAAGAACCTATGCGGATATATTTGCATGGACAACCGCAGACATGCCTGGGATTGATCCCAAAATCATTACCTATAGGCTAAATGTTGATCCATCCAAAAAAACCTATTAAGCAGAAGAAGAGGACTTTTGCGCCCGAAAGACAGGAGAAAATTGAAGAAGAGGTAGATAAACTTCTAACTGCCAACTTCATTGAAGAGATCTACTACCCGGATTGGATTGCCAACGTCGTCATGGTTCTTAAGTCAGGCGGCCGATGGCGAATATGTATCGATTACACAGATCTCAACAAAGCATGCCCGAAGGACAGCTACCCGCTCCCAAGGATATATTTTCTTATCGATGCTACTTTGGGCCATGAATTACTTAGTTTCATGGATGCATATTCTGGTTATAACCAGATTATGATGCACGAGGACAATGTCTCCAAAACTTTGTTCATGACGGAGAGAGGGTTATACTGCTATAAAGTAATGCCCTTTGGACTCAAGAGCGCCGGGGCAACGTACCAACGCCTGATGAACATGATCTTTTGAGACTTGATCAGAAAGAACATGGAAGTCTATGTTGACGATATGCTCGTCAAAAGCATAAAGTCTAAATTTCATGTCAAAGACTTGAAGGAACTTTCGACATCCTTCAAAAGTATAAAATGAAGCTGAATCCACTCAAATGCGCTTTTGGAGTTGCATCAGGGAAATTTTTGGGGTTTATGGTTTCTCAACGAGGAATGGAGGCAAACCCGGAAAAGATCAAGGCCATTCAAACCATGACGTCCCCAAAAACCATCAAACAAGTACAAGAGTTAACAGGAAGGGTCGCAGCCTTGGGAAGGTTCATGGCTCGATCAGCTGAACGATGCTTACCATTCTTCAAAGCCATCAGAAAAGCGAAAATTTTTGTTTGGACAGACGATTGTCAGGAATCATTCGAAGAACTCAAAACCTACTTGAGTTCTCCGCCCCTACTTTCAAAACCACTTCCTGGCGAAGACTTGTTTCTGTACCTCTCGGTCACCAAGGTCGCAGTTAGCACTGTTTTAGTCAGAGAGGAGGATGGAGTCCAGAAACCCATTTATTATATCAGCAAAGTCTTACAAGATATAGAGACAAAATATTCGAAGATTGACAAGATCGCACTAGCCCTTATCATATCAGCTAGGCGTCTTCGACCATATTTCCAGTCTCATACCATTATCGTGCTGACAGACTAACCACTTAGAAAGGTTTTACTGAGCCCTAAGGCATCAGGAAGATTAGTCAATTGGTCTGTCGAGTTAGGGGAATTCGATATCCAGTATAAGCCTCGCACTACAATCAAAGCTCAAGCCCTAGCAGACTTTATTGTCGAGTGTACATTACCTGAAGACCCCCCTCAGTTGGTAATTTCTGGGGTTCCAGATCCTTGGAATCTTTACGTAGACAGTTCTTCAGCTATTGGTAGTAGCGGAGCCAGAAGTATTCTTATAAGTCCAGCCGGTTTTACTATTGAGTACGCACTTCGTTTTGGATTTCAAGCCTCAAATAACGAAGCAGAATATAAGGCTCTTCTCGCAGGGATAAGGCTAGCACATGCCTTAAAGGTGGACTCACTATCAGTTCATAGTGATTCCCAACTTATGGTCAATCATGTCTTGGGAGATTACAAGGCCAGTGACGAAAGAATGGCTCAATATCTCAACTTAGTTAAAACTTCACCATTTGCCAAATCTCCCGAGATCAGAATACTCAGGCAGATACATTATCAAGGCTTGCTTCCGCTGAAGAAACTGATATCCGGCGCTTGGTATACCTTGAATTCCTCAAGGGTCGCGGTATCAGTTCTCAAGCTGAGATTGAAATAATTGATCAAGAACCCTGTTGGATGGACATGATCATCAAATACTTGTCCACAGGCAAATTACCAAGTGAAATACATGAGGCGAAGAACCTTCGTGTCAAAGCTGCTCGGTATGCTTTAGTGGAAGGAACTCTATACAAGAAATCCTTCAGCCTTCCTTACATCAGATGTTTACGCCCATCATAATCCTTATACGCATTACAATAAGTACATGAAGGGATATGTGGCCAACATCTTGGAGGGATGACATTGGCAAAGAAAATCTTAAGGCAAGGATATTACTGGCCTACGATGCATAGGGACGCCATCGAATTCACACGAAGATGCGATAAGTGTCAGAAGTTTGCTCCGATTTCTCATACACAGTTGCTCCTTTAACTTCGATTGTTTCTCCAATTCCCTTTGCTGTATGGGGAATGGATCTGCTGGGCCCTTTTCCCATGGCATTTGGTCAACGACGATTTGTGATTGTGTCAATAGACTACTTCACCAAATGGACTGAAGCAGAATCTCTGGCAACCATTACTTCAACCAAGTGTGAAGATTTCTTTTGGAAAAACGTCGTCTGCCATTTTGGAGTACCAAGAGCTTTGGTCGTTGATAACGAAAAGCAGTTTGACAATAACAATTTTTGAACCTTTTGTACGAATCTTTCGATCGATTTGAGATTCACTTCTGTAGCTCATCCACAATCCAATGGTCAGACTGAAAACATGAATCGAAGCATCTTACAAGGATTGAAGAAGAAGCTTGATGAAGCTAAAGGCGCATGGGTGGACAAACTCCCCAAGGTGTTGTGGGCTTATCGAACAACTCCACATTCGGTCACAAGGGAAACGCCTTTCTTACTGTGCTATGGAACGGAAGCAATGTTGCCAGCTGAGAGAGGAATTCCAACAATACGGGTCTCGCATTTCAACGAATTAAACAATGAAGTTAGACTCCGAGCAAATCTTGATTTGGTAGAAGAAGCTCAAACTCAAGCCCATCAACGATCCGTTGTCATAAAACAATGAGTCGCACGTTATTACAATCAGAGAGTTCAATCCAAGCAATTTAACGTGGGAGATTTGGTCCTCAGCAAATTAGAAGTCTCTGATCCAAAGGCAGCGACGGGAAAGTTATCTCCAAATTGGGAAGGACCCTACTGTGTTCTAAAGGTGCTTAAACACGGCGCCTACACACTGGGAACACTTTTGGGAGAATCCATCCCTCATACTTGAAATGCTGAGAATTAGCACAGATATTACCAGTAGCGTCTTGGCCAAAGCCAAGACACTTCTTTTTTGGGGGATAAGGGGCCCAGACCTTATCAAAACCCCAATCTTATAGAAATAGTCTTTAGCAGATTTTTTCCAATAAATAGGTTGTCAAGCAATCCAATGTAAACTTTATCATTTGCTTGAGCAATTTAGTTATTTTTCCAAGCATTGTTGTAATGTACACTTAGCCAATTATTCTGCCCGAGCAGAATATCCAGCGAACACTCTGCCCGAACAGAGTGAGAAACTTAGACAAAACATTCTGTCCGAACAGAGTGACGATGGAACACTCTGCCCGAGCAGAGTGTACAACTCTCGGGTTTTATAAAAATACAAGAGTAGGTCAAACGGATTAGCCACAGATCTAAGTCCATAAAGAAACAAAAGTTAATGGAGGCATCGTCACTCCACCAAAGCTTTTGCTTCTTCAAACTTTAGGCCGAGCGAGGGTGCTCGACTTCTTTACCAACTCTCTACGTGACGAATAAAGAGTTAGAGTTATAGTAAAAATAGATAATGCTGTGTGAATGGTATCATAAACCACGACAAACACATAGCAAAAACAAAATGCAATAATAAAAGATAGAGTTTTTACAAAAGCCCTTGAAAGGGCATTAGAGTACTCGGTCTAAACAAAAGAGCCTAGATTCAAAGAATAAAACCCTAAGGCTCTGGGGGCATCACCAGAAGGACCTTCCCCTGGAGGATGAGAAGCTGCGGCGACCCCTGCCTCCGAAGGCATAACGGTTTTTCCAGATGGAGACACCACCGCAGGCAGAACAAAATCATCTAAGGGGATGTCAGGAAAGCGCTCAGAAAACATCTCCTTGGCCTTCACAAAGCCTAGCTCATAAATCTCAAGGCCATCTTCTGTTTGCTTCTTCAGCCATTCATCCCCAGCATTTACATCCAAAAAGTCGAGGATGCCTTGATCCCGAGCTTTCGTCACCTCTTCAGCCGCCTTCCTCTTGACTCTCTCCAATATCTTCTCCAGAGTCGCAATCTGAGCAAGATAGTTTGCCTCTTGCTTGCTCAGCTCTTCAGCACGATGAGTGGCTTCATGTGCCTCCTTAATGGCTTCCCTTTTTCTGCTGAGCCTCCTCCGCTGCCACCTGCCTTGCCATCTCAAAGCGAGAAAGCATTTCAGACCCGCTAGCATACATCTGAAATAAAGACTGGAACGATCAGCTGAACGAAGGTAGAAAGCAAAATAGAAAACTAGTTAGAATAAAGGATGTTACCGTATACACTACCTGGGCGAAGGAATAGGCGAAGGTCTCATGAGTCTGATTCTGGAAGACCTCTTTGTCTCGAGGAAGAACTCTATGAAGAAGATGATGTTCAGAGATCAGGCTATCCGGCATCCCAAGGTCATCACGCCTTAGTGTCCATCTCGGTCAGAAGATGGGATCATCATCAATGGACACTTGCACAAGGATCCATGGAGAACGTTCAGGAGGAGTGACTCTAGTCTTCTTAGGAGCAGGGGAAACTCCGCACTTGGCTACTTCTCTTTTTGCTTCCCCTTGGCTTTTTGGAGAACGCCAAGAAAGCCTCATTGTGGCAATTTTCCACTTTCGCTAGCCATTCTGCAATGAAGAAAGAAATCAATACGGGAATAAACATTGAAACCAAATTGAAATCAATGACTTATATAAAGCACGCCTAGAGGAACGGTCTCGACAGATGACACGCTAGGAATAGCGAGAGGAGGAGGAATTAAAAGACCAGCTGGAATAGGCTTTGGAGGAATGATCTTCGCCCACTCCAATTACTCTTCCGAAGAGGCTCATCAATAAAGACCGCCTTGAAGTTTAATGTGGCTAAGAATGTGCTTAGTGAGATTGTTGGGAGTGGGCTTGCCAAGATTCTCGAAATCCTTACAATAAGGATTCCAGTTTCTATCAAACGGAAGCTCCCCCTTGTCCAAGTGGCCAACGAAGAAGTATTTGGAATGCCAACCTTTATTTGACTTCGGGCCTCCCTTCAGAAGTAGTTGCCTACTATGAATGTAATACCATCCCGGGCAGTTGGTGACTCCTTTGATGAAACAAATTTTGAAGAACACTCTCATAAAATCTGTTGCATATGGTTTGTAGCCTGAAGTCTGAACCAAATATATAAGACCAACAAGCTTCCTTCAACCATTTGGACAAGCTGCCCGGGAGCCATGCGATAATGCTCGAAAAAATGAAGAGCAAAAGGTTGAAGAGGAAGCCTATACCCAGACTTCACCTGCTCTTCGTAGATCCCAGTTTCAAACTTTGTGCTGTAATTAGCTGGTTCTTGCAAATCGGGAAGACGAGCATACCAACCTTCAGAAAGAGGATATTCCGAATTAACTAGTGGACATCTTACCTGACTTCTCATCAGCAGTATACCAAGGCTTGGGATTAGCCTTATCCTCGGCTTGATCCTTCACATCTCCTAAGGCATTTTTGCTAGACAAAGAATGCAAAGGCTGAGAAGTGGAGGGTTGTGGAGGTTGAGAGGAT
>JAVXUP010004488.1:0-31498 GCA_033070095.1 Escallonia herrerae
AAATATTTGAAAAGGAACTGCCATGTACTTCAATTTTGAAATAAGAGATACATAAATATTGTAATAAGTTCATATCATTGCCAACAGAAAATAAAATGTGGTATTTTTTTTTTTTTGGGGGGGGGGGGGGGGGGTGTGTTAGGATTTTGCCCCCAAACAATTCAACCCCCCAATGATTTATCACTACAAGAAACGGCATCACTCTACAGGAAAGAACAACATGGATAATTATTGATATTAAAAGTTTTCAACTTTAGTATAGATGCTTATAAAAAAATGACAAAAACTTTAAAAGTAAACGATGAAGATCCTTGAAAGGTATTGCTACTAGATTTGTTAACTAAGCAAGTGAGTTATATTATATGTGCCTTGTTAGATGTCTTAAGTTCATTTGATTCTTGGTTTCAAAGATGCAACATTTAAACTCCTAACTCCTTCTAATTTTTTTAAAAAAATGTATACATTTATTAATCCTAACTCCTTCCGATCAGACATTTTACTTCCTACGTGACTATGAACTTTTATTGACATCACTTAGTTAAAATTCAAACTTTTTTCTTGGTTTCATTTCCTAAACTTATATACGGGCCACAAAAATACATTACAAATTGGACAGCTCCAATATATAAACTTCACATTACATTTTATATGCGTGAAATCTTCTCTAGATTACTTTCTTTACTAGTGTTACTGCAATGTTGTACTTGTAGTTTTTTCTGAGAATTTAAGATTCTGGAAGATGTTTGAAATTGATTACTATAATTCATTGTGCCTTCTGTAACAAGATATAACATGGACAATCAGAATTCTCTTTAATATTTACTTGATGTGACAAAAGAAACAAATATTATAAATAGTGACAAATATTAGTGGTAATTAACATTAGCAATTCACATTTGAAAGTAAAAAAACAAAGTTTTATTCAATGAACTTTCCATGTTTGAATCTTAGCAATTCATAATTAATTTACTTATTGAGATTTAATTAAAATAGTCAAATTAATTAAGTTTAATTGTGTTGTTCACTGAGGTTTATAACCTTAGCAATTCGTAATTGAGTTCTGAATGATGACATTTTTAATTTACTTAACCTTTTGAAGTTTAATTTCAGTTTTGACGATATAGAGCATGAAGGTGATCTCGAAGCAACCGATGCGGGTGAGTGGGGGAAGCAAGCATGATTGAGACGCAGATCGAAGCAACTGACGGTGGTGGCCACAGTGGTGGAAGCAACTTATGCTGCGGCCAGCACCAATTGGTGCTGGAGGCGACGGTGGTGAAAGCAATTGATGGTGGCGGTAACAGTGGTGGTAGAAGCAACTGTTGTTAGTCAAGGCGGCGGTGGAAGGAACTGTTGGTGGTCTTAGCGATCTAGAGCATGAAGGTGATCTCAATCTGGAAAGGAGGTCATCAGCGGGCAGAGCAAGAGGAATTTGTGCATTTGCACGGGCTTTATTTCCATTTTCGACCAACAGCTTGTATGTAATCCTTGTTGGAATCAAACCCGTGCATTTGCACGGGCTGATTAGCTTGTATGTAATCCTTTTCCAGTTAGGAAAAGGATCGGAATTTCCAGTAGTTCGGTGCTTCCAGCCTAAGCTAAGAGGCTTAGTCCTATTCCAATACAGATTAATAAGAGCCTTCACCCTTATGTTATATATCAGAGCAGAGCACCGCCTTCCATCACAACACCCTTGTTGACAGAAACTCCATCTCACCCAAAAACAAGACACCCTACTTCACAGAAACTCCATCTATCAAAACTCAACAACATGCCCTCAACCACCGGCCGATCAACCCTTTCCACCACCACCCACCGCTCATCTTCTCTGCCGGAGAATCACTTCACTGACTTAATCCGTTATGTCTCAGCCCACTGTTCCTTCTTGAAGGTTTCGGGAGGTACGTGCTCGATTTGTCATGAAGATTTTGTGCCCAGGGACATGGTCAATCGGTTGCCTTGCAGCCATATCTTCCACACACGCTGCATACTCCGATGGCTGAAACGAAGCAACACATGTCCCCTGTGCCGATCCAAGGTGCACAAGGAGGAGCCAGGAAGGCCAAAAGAAACGCACGGCCAGCCCATCAGGATTATGCGTCTCGATCGACAGAGCTTTCACAGGGTTCCGACGTCGCAGTCCAGGCCAGCCCCAACAAGCAGAAACGTCACTCGTCCTATGGAAAACGAAGCGCACATTCCGCAGTCCAGGCCAACGCCAACTGCAAGAAACGTCATTCCTTCGGTGCAAAACGAGGATCATGGCGACGCAGTTTCCTGTGTGACGCTTGACGAAGCTGGCGACACTGTGATGATTGATGCTTGATACGTAAGAAGCAAATCATGGATATAGCATTCATTCTTGCTGCTGATTGAAACTCCAAATCATTATGGAGCAATCAAGTATTGTAAACATAACTAAAAGAACTACGTGAGCTTGATCCCTTGAATTGGGTACGTAGGCAGCCTATCTTAGGTAGGTTCAGCTCCTTTTATATATAAAATTTCTTTTGTATCACTTTATGTTGTGTAAAAGATACGAAAGAATCACATGATAGATTGTAAATATGCTCGACTTTTTGAAGCTGACAAGTTATTATGCACCGATGTAGTAATGCTTAAAGAAGTTTGTTTCGTCGTGTACTCGAGATACAATGAGAGGAATTACTCAGAGCATTCCGTGTGGAAACTACTTCGGTGTTCCCGAACTTTAGAATTATGCCACTGCAGGAGGGAAGATTGAAAGGATTGAAAAATTCCTGCTTAGTGTTAGCAGTTCTTGCTTGATGCTTGAAAAGTCTTATCCCTGTCTAAAACTGCAGTACACGAATGTGCTTACAGAGTCTCCTGAGCCTTGCCATGAACATCTTACCATTATACGCCAGTATAGAACAACTCTTTTTAAGTTTGGGCAAGTTGGTTGCGTCTTTGACTCGCAGTACTCCAGATTTTATACCTATAAGGTAAAGCAAAGAAAAGATGATCAGCAGTCTCCCTGTGAATCCCACACATTATGCACTTTCATCTGATATGACCCCCCCATCTTTCAAGTCTAGTGAGTTTTGGAAGCTGCTTCCTGCATAGGAGCCAATAGGAAAAGCACACCTTGGAATTGGATCAGTAGTCCAGAGTCCCGACCAGGCCAGCCCAATCCACTTTTTGTTTAGCATAAATGATCAGGTTCCAGGCAGAATCTAAGCAAGTTCACCAGATTGGTTTGCAGTCCTACGGTAGCTATCCTCTGTTAATGGAAGGGGCACAAGTTTGGCAGGCATAGCTAGGGCAATGACTCGGACATCCTGAGATATCAAAGGTGGCCATTTCCACTAATCTCCTCCATGATAGTGTTAAGCAGAGCATTTACAAAACTTGCAGCATCATAGCATATTCAAGAGTCGTACTTCATTCTGTAAAGGTTCAAAGGCATGCCAGTCATCAATCCAGAGGAGAATCGAATCCCTTTGCAAACATTGCACTTGATAACAGGTCGGGCAAGATCCTAACCTTCAGAATTTTCCTTTAGCTCAAAGAGCTGTGACCTCAATTCTTCAATTTCATAATTAATTAATATCATTTCCGTGCATAACATGAGATTGTTTACCTTGCACTAGAACGGTATTTTAGCTAGTATATAAAAGCATGGATGGCGTTAAATGGCTAAAAAAAATTTACCTTAAGATACCCTTCTTAAATTGAAGTCTTCCCGTAATATCAGAGGTGATTAGGAGTGTTTTTTACTTCAATTTTCTTTTCAATTAAATACCCTTTTTGAATAGAGTGTTTTTTAAAAAAAAAATGAGAGTGTTTTTCACTTCTAATAGGATATCAAACATCTTTTCTTAAGATACCCTTAATTGAATCTATGTTTTTGTTAGATTTAAGGGTTGCTTTGACTTTTGATTTAATTCTTTTTCATTTATTACGTAATTTTAAATAATAGTGTTATTAAAAAATAAAGGTGTTTTGACTTCTCATAGGATATCAAGCATTTTTCCTTTAATTACCCCCATTGGAATATATAGTTTTGTTAAAAAATGACTTTTTTATTCAAAAAAGAAAGAAAAAACCTAGTGAAAGTCCGATAAATCATGTTTGAACTCTAGCATGTTCTCTGATTACTGAAAAAGTTTATATCAAAACCTACATCCTCCATTTGCGTTAAATTAAACTACCTTGAATTCGATAAGAGAAAAAATGTTTTGCAGAAAGCAGAGTTGTCTATAGCCTCAAAAAATAATATAACATTATTAATATACGTAAATTAAATTGAACCAGTTTTATCATAACTCATTTTTCTTAATTTTGTATTTCATTCCCCCCCACCAAAGATGCCTTAGCTTTTTAATTAAAGTCTTCATAAAAGATTAGTGATGGTTAAGGGTGCTTTTCACTTAAAACTTTTTTTCCATTAGATATCCATTTTGAATTAGAGTGATATTAATAATTAAGGGTATTTTTGACTTCTCTTAATATATCAAACATTTTTCCTTTAGATACCTTTATTAGAACATAAAATTTTGTTAGAGATAAGGTTTTTTTTTTTTTTACTTTTACTAAAATAAAAATGAAAGAAGCCCTATGAAAATCCTATACAATTACATTTGTATTCCTTATGCTCTCTGATTACTAAAAAGGTTAAACATTTCTAGGTAAATATTTAGTCGCTGAAGAGGTTAAACGTTCACTAATTATCGTTTAGCGAGAAAAGAATTGGATTTAACCAAAGAGTGAGTGGATCTAACCCAATCTTATAAATATGACGCAAAGTCTATATTTACTTTTAAAGAAAACTCTATGAAAATCTAACTTTAAAACTCTAAATCGAACTTATGTTTATTTTGTGTTTGATAAAGTAGTGAGTTGTCATAATTTTTTTAACTCTCAAACCTTGTCTCCTAGGTAATATTTTTTTGACTTTCTTTTCGAGGAAGATAAATGTCTTATTATTGAATGAATGATCTGAGTTAAGATCTTATCCTTGATGAACTTTTCTTGAGTTTGCATTTATATTTATAAATATAATGCGTATGCATATAGGGTAAAAAACTTATATTTTGTTGGGATTAAGTGGCTAATATTTTTTTGCCTTACAATGCCCTCATTATATTGAAGTCTTCATAAAAGATTAAGGGTACTTTTGACCTAAAGCATTTCTTTCATTATATTTCCTTTTTGGATAAGATTGTGTTTAAAAAATAAGGGTGTTTTTGACTTCTCATATCATATCAACCTTTTTCCCTTAAAATACTTGAAAAAATATGTTTTTTATTAATTAAAGGTTGTTTTGACTTTTGCTAAAGAAAAAAGTTAAAATATATTTATTGGAATTTATGTTTTTATTAAAGTTAATGGTTGGTTCAACTTTTACTAAAGAAAAAAGAAAAAAAAAGTTCTATAAAGACCCTATAAATCACACTTGAACTATCGCTACATGCTCTATAAACACCATTATTGAAAAAGCTCTATTAAAACTTTTATTCATTCACATTAAAGATGATACAACCATGTAGCAACTACATTTTCTCCGTCAAACTTGATTAAAGAAAATAGTTGCATATAATAGATTTTTCTATAACATTTAAATTATTGCACAAGTATAAAAATTTTGATACAAACATATTAATATATTAAAGTTATTGTAAAACTGAGATTTATTTCTAAGTTTTAAATACAGATATAATGGTGTAAGAAAACTATTGTAAGAATATAGTTCTCTAGGTTGTTTAAATACAAATATAATCATGACTTTGAGAATTACTAGATGGAACCATTCTACTCTAATTATAATTTGGGTTCACGAAAAATATGTGCTCCTAAGTTTGTATTAGAGTTAGCCTTATTTGCATGATAGCATGCCCTTCACATGATTATTATTTTTGTACGTTTCACTATAATTCAAAATAACATATAATTGCATGATAATATGTTCTTAATATGATTACTGGTTTTTGTTTATTTCAATATCATGGGTGATAGAATTAGTTGAAACCAAATTGACAAAGGCTCAATTTTTTTTGTGCTCGAATTATTAATGATATTTTTTCAGCTTAAAACTCTCAAGTTTTGATGTGCGAAGGTTTATACAACTAAGCATTTTTCTTCTTAAAATATCTTTCTAAATTTAAAAGATTTCTAATAATTGAGGATTTTTTGACCTATAAAAGAGTGAGGCTAACTTACATTCCTTTTGGCTAAATAAATATTTTGTCATTAAAGAGGTTAAAAGTTCATGAATGTATCTTTTAATAACAAAAAAAATATGAATTTAGCTAAAATGAGCGGGGATCCGGTGCTACCGTATAAAAATGATCCCAATAAGTTTAATGGCTAAATATTTCTTTAATAATATTCTTTTTAAATTAAAAAGGTTTGCAAAAATTAAGAATATATTTTACTTTGAAAAGTGTGAGGCTAGATTAAAATATTTTTGGCTAAAATTAAATATTTAGCACTAAAGATATTAAAAGTTTACAAATGTATTTTTCAATTAGAAAAAGTATGAGTTTAATTAAAAAGGTGTGTTTCTGACCTGACTGTATAAAAATGATCTCAAGACGTTGAAGGCTAAACCTTTTTATCCTTAAAAGGACCCTTTAAAATAAATGCTGATTTTGACTTTTGAAAGGGTGATGATAATTACAATAAATGTAGCTAAACTTTAACATTTTGTCATTAAAGAGGTTAAAATTTCAATTAACTCATCATCCTCATCCTTTAGTGACAAGATAGTATGAATTTAACCGAAATAGGTGTGGATCTCATATAAACATGATCCTAAAGGATTAAATCACTATTTTTTCCTTGAAAATTCACTTTTTAAAAACATATTACTTGCTATGCCCTTTTTATATAGGTTAAAGTTGGTTTAAAATTAAATAAGTTTTTTGACTTTTAGCATAAAATGAAGCGTGTTTTTTTTTCCTGAAATACCCTTTTTGACTTTGAGAGTTTTTATAAAATTAAAATTGGCTTTTTGGCTTTTTTTTTTTTATCCTTTTAACATTTTACAGTTTGTTAGATTAAAGGTATTTTTTGACTTTTCGTTGAAAAATTCCATAAAAAACTACTTCATTTAAATTTCTATTAAGAAGTTTCAACCTTTTTTTTACATAGATCATTTACAAGCGCAAAAAACTTGCAAATTATCGAGTTACACAATTTTTAGAGATAAACAACTTACATTAAATCAAGTTATCCTAAACTTAAAATTTTTGATGACTTCTAGTTGCGTCTTATTATTAAATATTTTACAAGAACCTTTTTTAATAGCTCAATACTTAGTACGCTGGAGTTGAACAAAGAATATACAATTTGCAAATGTAATAACATTCTCAACTGCATAAACTTAAGGGCACGCTAGCACGCATCTTTCTTCGTAATAAATGAACATTAAAAATATGCCATTTGCAAGCTTAAATCTTATAAGAGCAATGCTTATATAACTATCAATATCATGTTATTAAAATTTCCTTTTTCATTCATTTATGTATTTTAAACATATCAAAACAATCTGATTAATTTGGTAGTTAATTACAATTACTTTGGCAAACTTTAAATATTTTGTCACTAAAGAGATTAGAAGTTTAAAATGTATTCTTTAGTGATAAAAAAAATATAAATTTAACCAAAACAGGTGTAGATCAATTCCACCGTAGAAGTTTGCTCTCCTTGAAAAAAAAATCCATGTCAAAACTTTACTTCGAAGTCGCATACATGAAAATTAATAAAAAGGAACACCTAATCTGTACTACTTCATAGAAGAGTGTTCTTAAGTCCGGGTATTATCATATTCTTTTTTTATTTTTTTCAAAGGTGGACCGACTAATACATTTACTAATTGTTGCATGTGCTGCAATCTTTGATTTATCGACATGGGATGCATTGGCTTTTTAGATGCTTAGATGGAGTAATATCATATAAATAAAATATGCTAAAATGTCTTTTTTTAGCACAATGAGGGCATCTTTTACTTTTCAATGGGTGAGGCACAACTTTATTTACTAAATTTAAGTATTTTGCCGTTAAAGAGGTTAGAAGTTCACTAATGCATCTTTTAATGATAAAAGACCTGAATTTAACCAAAATGGTCACTGGATCTACCCCCCCCCCCCCCCCCCCGCATAAAAATAATTACAATGGATTAAATGACTAAACATTAAAAAATACCCTTTTCAAATTTACAAGGTTTACAAAGATTAAGTGTGTTTTTACTTTTATAAGGGTGAGACTAAATTACAATATTTTTCTATTAAACTTTAACTTTTTATCGCGGTTGACAAAGTAGTATGAATTTAACCCAAAGTGGAAACGGATGTAACCCCATCGTACAATTTTTATTTTAGTCTATGCTCATCTTTAAAGAAAATCTATCGCAAGCTAACATTAAAACTTGCCTACATCAAATTCAAAATAAAGAGCACCAAAATTTCCTCTACTTTTTCGAAAACCTGTTGTTCTCCAAGTCCAGATATTGTCATGTTTCTTGTCTATATCTTTTTTGTATGGTGGACCGGGTAATGCACTAATACTAACTTTTATCTATGGACGCAAACTTAAATTTATTGGCATAGGACCGAATTAGAGTATTTACTAGTTCGACTATGTCTTCCTTTTTTAACTTTTTTGATTAAATAATTGGTATGATTTTCTTAACTCTCAAAATCTTAAGTCCCTTTTGTTTTATTACAGGTCTTATTATTCTGTGAATGCTTTGGGGTAGAAATTATTCTTGATGTACTTTTGTGAAGTTTATATTCATATTAAAGAGTATGCATACATGGGGAAAAAAGTTTATGTTGGTGAACATTATTAACAATAATTTGTTCATTATCATTTTCTCATATTTAATTCACACCGTTAGTTTCATAGTATCAGATGCACATACACACATACGTTGGCATTTTTTATGAGTAAATATAATAGAGTCATAAATATGTGGTAGAAACAAAAGTCTTGTGTCAAATATATGTTAAATTACGTGTAAAGTTATACCTATTATGACTACTAAGATAACAAGGTCACTACCAACCCAAGAGACAGGTTAGTTGGAATCAAGTTACATTCAAACCGGGCTCATTAGCAGCTTGTATGTAATCTTTAATGTATGCCCGGTACGTGAAGGATTACAGTTTCCAGTTAGGGAAAGGATCGGAGTTTCCGGTAGTTCGGTGCTTCCGGCGTAAGCTAAGAGGCTTAGTCCTATTCCAATACAGATTAATAAGAGCCTTCACCCTTATATATCAGAGCAGAGCAAAGCACCGCCTTCCATCACAACATCCTTGTTCACAGACACTCCATCTCACCCAAAAACAAAACACCCTTCTTCTCCATCTCTCCCAACAACATGCCCTCAACAACCGGCCGATCAACCCTTTCCACCACCACCCACCGCTCATCTTCTCTGCCGGAGAATTCCTTCACTGGCTTAATCCGTTATGTCTCAGCCCACTGTTCCTTCTTGAAGGTTTCGGGGGGTACGTGCTCGATTTGTCATGAAGATTTTGTGCCCCGGGACATGGTTAATCGGTTGCCTTGCAGCCATATCTTCCACACACGCTGCATACTCCGATGGCTAAAACGAAGCAACACATGTCCACTGTGCCGATCCAAGGTGCACAAGGAGGAGCCAGCAAGGCCAAAAGAAACGCACGGCCAGCCCATCAGGATTATGCGTCTCGATCGACAGAGCTTTCACAGGGTGCCGACCTCGCAGTCCAGGCCAGCCCCAACAAGCAGAAACGTCACTCGTTCTGTGGAAAACGAAGCGCACATTCCGCAGTCCAGGCCAACGCCAACTGCAAGAAACGTCATTCAAAACGAGGATCATGGCGACGCAGTTTCCTGTGTGACGCTTGACGAAGCTGGCGACACTGTGATGATTGATGCTTGATACGTAAGAAGCAAATCAAGAATATAGCATTCATTTTGCTGCTGATTGAAACTCCAAATCATTATGGAGCAATCAAGTATTGTAAACATAACTAAAAGAACTACGTGAGCTTGATCCCTTGAATTGGGTACGTAGGCAGCCTATCTTAGGTAGGTTCAGCTCCTTTTATATGTATAAAATTTCGTTTGTGTCTGTATATGTTCAGTAAAAGATGCAAAAGAATCACATGATAGATTGTAAATACCATGTTTTTGTGTGGCAAAAGCCATATTGAGCATCTCTTCCTTGTCTATGGAAATCTCTTGTGAAATGTGGAAGGGTCATTCTACCAGAAACTGGATTCTAAGTACTTAAGAAGGTGTATTAAGACATAGAATGATCATTATGACAGGAGAACTCTTGCAGCAAATTTAACCAGAAGGTTTTCCCTGGCTTGCACAGCATATGTATCCTGGCTAAGAGATGCCAGTGAGCAATGGCTAGTATTGGAAATCTTGCCTAGGATCTTCAAGAACCAAAAACCATGCAAGGGCATGGGGAATCCCTGAAGCTCAGTGTAGAATGTAGTTTGGCTTGTATTATGCTGTTCATAGCATGCTTGTTGAGTTCTAGTAAAAAACCTTACCTTGCCTAGAAGTAATTGTCAATAAAACTTGTGCACTTGACTTGAAAAGATGGAGGAATAAGGTTTTTAATAGCGGTAAAAGTTGTCTTAGACCTCTACCGTTCATTTCCTTTTATGCACAAAAGTCATTCTGATACAAACAACTTATTCTCCAACCATCTTCAATTACCTCTTGTTATTTAATTTCAAAAAGAATTGGTTCACCGAATCAATGTAACATGTTAGGCTTACAAGATTAGTGCATGAGACAAAAAACTCACGAAAAGTTTATGATCGAATACCTAAAATTTTCACCAAAGTTACTTTTAGCAATCTCAAAAGAGCACAACCTTAAATCTGTTCGAGTGTCTAAACCTTCTTTCATCATTCCAAAAACAAAAAAGAGATAAAATCTACTGCAATAAAAAACATAACAATAAAAATAGAGTTAATGACACGATGATGTGCCATGTACAATTAATAAATAATCTCCTGTATAACAAAAACTTTCTAACCGACAAATGATTGCTAACATGTGTGCAGAGTGAATGGAGAGTGTCTTACTAAAGGGTGTGCACATACCTATTATAATAGGATTGTCAATGTTTTACCTTAAAGAATATCTCATTGTCTGTATAACCTACTAAATCTTTATGTTTAGATTAAAAAAATGAGGCTATAGTTCGCTATATACACCAATCTAGAATTTATTTCTAAAAGTGTATATGTTAAGAATATTAGATTTGGCAATATAATATATATATATATATATATATATATATATATATATATATATATATATATATATATGGGAGCTGATCCATTGATAGCGCTAGCAAATGGAGTTAAGTTGCTAGCGCGATCTGACCGTCCATCCTGAAAGATGGACGGTCCAGATCGCGCCTTTTTCCAAAACTGATCCCCGTCCGCCATACTGTCTCGCGGACGGGAGTTTTACCTTTTTGCCCTCCTCCCATGTCCGCGAGACTGTCTCGCGGACGCCTTTCTGTTCCTGACATGTGTCAGGAAAAAGGCGTCCGCCATACTGTATGGCGGACGATCTCTAGGCTGACACATGTCAGGGCCTGTCCCCTCGGTCGCCTATAAAGTCTCGGGCGTGAGCCCCGAGAACTGTCCCCTGGTATCCTAGAATCTATCCCTACTCGGCTCTTTCAGCAAAATTTATGCGGGGCTTTCAGATTCACTTGCTTCCATTTTCAGCACCCTTCAAGCTTTTCTTGGAGTAACACACTTTTGGTTCAAGCATCACTCAAGCAAGGTAAAGTTTGTGATCTTGCTACCGTTTATCTTAGTAATTTTAATTTGTTATGTTCAGTAAATATATAATTAGCAAAATAGGAGACACTTTTGAGATTATGTATATGGTATCCTAAATCGGTCTAATCGTCAAGATAATTTTGAGATAATAAGCGTATTCTATTTCTACATAGGTCTTTTTCACAATGTCTGATTTCGTATCGAGCTCCAGCACCCCCGTAGATGCTAGTGATCCGTATCTAGGACGAACCTTTCAAACGTTGGAAGAAGCTGGAGAATGTTTTCGAGCTTATTCATTGAGGGTTGGTTTTGGCATTAGAATAAAAACTACAAGAACAAGCAGCGTATCGAAAAGGATATGCTCTCGCTTATACGAGTGTCATAGGGGCAGAAACCCAGTGCAAAATGAGACACGCGTAGGCAACGATGACAGTGATGATGACGAAATAGGGTATGCGCGGAGAAGACGGGATTGCTTTGCGCGCACGAATTGCCAGGTCAAGATGTTCGTAAGCTATAAAGCCAAACAAGATCATTGGCTTATTACCAGCCTGGAACTGGCACACAATCACCCGTTAGTAACCCCTTCTAAGGTGAGTCAGATGCATCAACACAAGAAGGTGGGTAAGGTCGCGAGGAGCCTAATTCACACAATGAGCGATGCGCGGCTAGGACCTACCGACATGATTAATGTTCTTGCTGAACAGGCTGGGGGAATTCAAAATTTAAACTTTAACACGACAGACGTTCGGAACGCGGTCCGAACCCATAGACGAGCCGCGTATGACCTCAATGATGCGCAAGCGACAATGAGCCTATTGAAACGGATGCAGATGGAGGACCCGCAGTTTACCTTCGACTATAAACTTGACGACGAGCATCGAGTTAGCACAATTTTTTGGGTCGACGGTCGTTCGAGGCTAGCTTATAAGCATTTTGGGGATGTCGTGACTTTCGACACCACATACCGTACCAACAAGTACTCGATGCCGTTCGCTCCTTTCACGGGCGTCAATCATCATTATCACTCCATCCTGTTCGGGTTCGCCTTGTTAAGGGACGAGAGCGAGAGTTCTTTTGAATGGTTGTTTAGGGTGTGGCTGGAAGCAATGAACTTCAAAGCACCGACTGTTATCATCACCGATCAAGATTTGGCAATGAAGAAGGCTATTGCTACCGTCTTCCCAGATACTCGACACAACTTGTGCACTTGGCACATAAGCAACAAATACCCTGAACGTCTGCATCACATGTACGCAAGGTATCCAGACTTTAAACAGGATTTTGACAAATGCGTCCTCAAGTCATTAACGATTGAGGAATTCGAGGAGAGGTGGGAAAAGCTTGTTCGGGATTACTCATTGCAAGACAACGAGTGGCTCCAGCACTTGTACGGGCTCAAAGAGCAATGGATTGGTGTTTACACGAGAAGTCATTTTTCTGCGGGCATGAAAACGACGGGCAGGAGTGAATCTATGAATGCCACGTTCGATAATTATGTGGGTACAGCTACCAATTTGAAGAGTTTCGTCACATCAGCACAAAAAGCGGTTGCGTCGTTGTTCGTGAAAGAAAGGGCTGCAGACTTTGCAACCACGTACAAGCAAAGGAGAAGGTTGCTTGAGACCCCGCTGGAGCTGAACGGTGCCAAAGTCTATACGAAGGAGATCTTCCTGCTATACCAAGTAGAGCTGCAAAAATCGGGCCGATACAGTATATATAAGGTGGCAGAAAAGTCGTCGCGTGAGTACAAGGTTTATTCGCTCGTGAATGACCTCGTCCCTGAGAAGCTGCGCAGAATTTATACGGTGACCCACGACACATTGACGGACTCGGTGACATGTGTTTGTAAGAAGTTTGAGTTCCATGGCATCCTGTGTAGACACATTCTGCGGTTTTTCACACAGAAGAATATCAGGACAATCCCCGATAAATACGTCCTGCCACGTTGGACGAAAGGTGCAAACAGGTTGCACGGTACCATTTCCTTTCCGGAGCACCCGTATACTGACTTTGAAGAATCAGAGACGTTGCGGTATAATCATCTGGTGACGATGTTCACCCGTTTGTCCGTAAAGGGTGCTGCTACAATGGTCGGATATAAACATCTCCTCGAGGTAGCTCAGCAGCAAGAGCCCATCGTCGACCAATTGGAAGCAGCTTCAGTCAGCAATGCGGTTGACACCGAGCCTACGACGGGATCAGAAGATGACGAGCCGGGGGAGGGAGCCGACAATGATATCCGGCCTTCGGATCCAATTATATCGCAAACGAAAGGCCGCAAGAGATCTACGCGGATGAAAAGCTCTATTGAGACGGCAAGTCAACCAAAAAAGCTAAGAAGGTGTGCATTGTGCAACAAAATGACAGACCACGACAAGCGGAACCATTACAAGGCACTGGGGATAAGTCCAGTGCCTTTGCAAGACGGGGAAGAAGATGATGCCGAGGATGAGGACGAACAAGCTGCAGTGGAACTTTAGTGTACTGAATATTTTGTAATAATCTTTTATGAGCCATCAAAAGTGTCGGACATTTTGTAATAATATTTTAGTAATGACTCGTTTGTAATAACCTTTACAATCATTTTTTTATACGTGATTTCTTACACTGTCCGCTACACTGCGCAGCACAACATTAGAAACCTAAGGTATTAAAGAATACCCCCCCTACAACACTTAGTTTTTTTTGGTTTTGGTTCACTTCTCTGCGTCCGCTATACTATGTAGCGGACGGCCCCGCAGAATACCCCCCCTACAACACTTAGTTTTTTTTTGGTTTTGGTTCACTTCTCTGCGTCCGCTATACTATGTAGCGGACAGCCCCGCAGAATACCCCCCTACAACACTTAGTTTTTTTTTGGTTTTGGTTCACTTCTCTGCGTCCGCTATACTATGTAGCGGACGGCCCCGCAGAATACCCCCCCTACAACACTTAGTTTTTTTTGGTTTTGGTTCACTTCTCTGCGTCCGCTATACTATGTAGCGGACGGCCCCGCAGAATACCCCCCCTACAACACTTAGTTTTTTTTGGTTTTGGTTCACTTCTCTGCGTCCGCTATACTATGTAGCGGACGGCCCCCCCTACAACACTTAGTTTTGTTTTTTTTTGGTTTTGGATCGCTTCTCTGCGTCCGCTATACTATGTAGCGGACGGCCCCCCCCTACAACACTTAGTTTTTTTTTTGTTTTTTTTTGGTTTTGGATCGCTTCTCTGCGTCCGCTATACTATGTAGCGGACGGCCCCCCCCTACAACACTTAGTTTTTTTTTTGGTTTTGGATCGCTTCTCTGCGTCCGCTATACTATGTAGCGGACGGCCCCGCAGACCCCAACACTTAGTTTTTTTTTTTTTGGTTTTGGTTCACTTCTCTGCGTCCGCTATACTATGTAGCGGACGGCCCCGCAGATACACATATTATCGATCACTTTGTTATTTTTTGAACACTTGCCCTGCAGATAGACAGATATCCAACACTTGGTTTCCCACCGTTAAATCACATTGGTCAATAAAATCAATCGCATTCAATAAATTTTTTGGGTTAAAAAAGTGTTGTAACGTTACAATGTGAATTGGGGAACATCATCTCTCGCAGGAATTATGTTCCTTACACGGATTTACAATAAACCTAATAGCTCTAGGCCGGCCATTTATAATTTGCCAAGCAATCCTATACCTAAAGTCTTGTATGCATTCTTCGCTCCAGACAGTCTTCTTGAGGCTCTCAGACCGGCAAATGTAATCCATGTACATGCAGAGGAAGACGCCGCAGTCCGAGGAATTATGTTGCTTGGGCCTACTCCTCTTTAATCGGAAAATGAGGACCGGCCTGCGCGATACCTTCTCCCGACGCCTACCATTGACCAGGGCAGCAAAAAGATTCTGCGAGAACCATAATAAGCATTAAACATAGCTAGCAAAATAAGATTAATCAGTTTTATAATATGCAAGTTACAACAAGAAGGAAACAGGATCTTACCATGGCATCCAACTGGCCTATGCCTCGGTACATATCAATCACAGGCATCACGTCGGTATCGTCGTAGAGACTGTCGACGACTGAAACCGTGCTCTGTAATGGTTCGTAGCAAACCAAGTACCAGTGCGCATTCCCTAAAAAGGGGATTAGAAACACGTCGGCAACACTTGCGCTCACTGGACTATCCCTAGCAAGATATGCTTGTAGGTTAGGGGACGGTTTCCACTGGGCCATGCCTCTCCCCTTCCTTGCATTGCCCCAGTCGTGCCACTCTTGTACTAGGAGCTGATGGAAAAAAGCATCCAAGATAAACACGCGCAGACCGATGTCTGGATGCTCCCGACACCTTCGCCTCAGAATTTGCACGTAGTGCGAGATGACACCGCTGTCTAACCAAGATCCCGGCGCCAGCGAGGCGATCTCTGTCCAAGAGGCATTGTAATCCAAGCCCTCGGGGTGATCCACGTCATACGACGCTCCGTCTTGGGGGGCCCCGCTAAAATAACGGGCTCGGATTATATCGCATTTATGCGGCTTTAGGGGCCTGGCTGGATGCCCTTTCGGATATTGCCCTCGGGGGTCGATCGGGGGATATTGGCCTCCAATTCCTTCTTCGGCCGGCTGATATTCCCCTTCGGGGCCGCCAACTGGTCCCGCCCACGGGACAATGGGCAGTGCCTCGGAGAAACCGTAGTTTCCGAAAGGAAAGTCTTGCGTGACTTGAGAGAGGGGTTCCGGGAACAAATTGAAGGAGGGGCCGCTGTAATCGCCCCACGACGCTTGAGCCTGTCCCATCCCCGCTTCAGAGGTACCAACAACTCCCTGACTCACCCCTGAAGCCTGTCCAGAGGGATCACCGTATCCCTGGCTGACGCCCGTATAACCCATTCCCGGGCTTACTCCCGAAGACTGGCCCGATGCTTGGCGCAAAAAATTCCCGCAGCCTAAAGCCAATGTCGCAGCCTGTTGGCAAAGATCCTCGCCCATTGCGCTCACCAGATCCCTCCGCTCACTCAACTTCTGGAAGAATGCAAGCGAGGCATTAACCTACATCCAAAGAGATAAAAAATTAAGTAACTTCAATCAGACATTTATATTCAACTAATTTGGTTCAAGTCAGACTTGTTGGGCAACTTACGAGATTGTATGCCATACGCTCATCGATCTGACCCCTAGGCGCATACCTCTCCCCACGTTCAAAGTTTACAGGGGCTACTCTCCTCCGCGTGATGCGGTAGTACCACTCATCGTACTGATCGATGCTGATAACGGGGTCTGGCTCCGAGACGATGGCCGCCAGTGTGTCCTGCCAAGAAGTCCAAAGCTCTATTTCGGCCGCGCACAATTCGTACGCATTGGCGGTGCCAAACACTCCGACATCCGGTGGGTTCCTGTTAACCCTCATATCCGGGGCATCGACTGGCAAACCCTGCTCCAACTCAAAATGGCGCATTGCTCGGTCGGGCAGCTGCCACTCTGCGAGCTCGAAATGGATCAGGGGTGTGCGCTGCAACCCGGAGAGCGTGAAGACGAACGACTCTCCCACCCGTCGCGCCAAACGTATGTACGGTGCCCAACGCATTTGGCCCGGAGATAGACGGTCGAACTCCCCTCGATAGTACGTAATGTTGTGATGGGGATCGACTCTCCTCTTGTAGTGGCTAGCCCTCCGGCTGTACTCCCAAGCACACAACCGAGGCCAGACTTTGTCGGTTCCATCCCTACGCGTTGGTGCACCGGGAGCAAGGTGTTCGTAAGACCACACCTGAGAACATCAAAAAATTATATTTATATCGTCGATTCAACAAAAATAAAACACAATAACGAAGACATGATTTATATGATATACCTGCAATAGCGAGAGACATGCACATATGGCTTTGGAGTTGGGCCTCGTTGCCTTGTGCAATGCTCGGTACAGATACGAAAGAACCGCTGCACCCCAGGCATAATCCCCAACCTCCGACAGGTTACCCAACAACGGTAAATATTTCACGCTGACCGTGTTCTTCGACGTCGTTGGGAATAAAATTGCTCCCATCACCCACAAGAGGAAGGCCTTTGTGTACACCACAAGCTCACGGCCCGTATAGTTTTCCGGCAAAACCCCGTAGGTATCTACCAACCACTTCAACTTTATACCACCAGTGCTAAATTGATCCTGGGGTATCGAAGTGAAGAAGTCTCGCGCTGTTCTCTTATTCGTTGCGTCTGACGGAGGAGCAATTACCGGCCGCCCCGTCACCGGCAACCCCAAGATGAACCCTACATCTTCTAGGGTAATCGTCATCTCTCCGATCGGGAAGTGAAACGTATTCGTTTCACTTCTCCACCTCTCAACAAGGGCACCTATCAAGGCCCGGTCAAGCTGTTGAAAGATCTGCCCATGCGTGAAAATCCCAAACCCAATTCCACGCAGTATGCTTTTCTGGGAATTGTTCAAGGTCCATCTCGTGAACTCGCGAGATACTTCTACGGTGGTGAGAAGTTCTCTTTCCTACGAATTATTAATAAATACAATTTGAGCAAAATGAACGGTAAAACAACGTTCGTAATAATAAGAAAGTTGATAAATAATGTATCTTACTCCACCATCCCATATGAGCGTACTGATATGGTTGGCTTGGTCGTATAACACGGATGGATCTTCTGGTCCAGGGATAAATTCCATTTTTTGCAACTGAAACTATGGAATCGGATTTTACAAACGCTAGCACATGAACAAATACATACATATATAAATCCTCATCACCGCTAGCACATGCTCAATGCATAATCAAAACCACGCATAAAACGCAATATTGATCACAACTATAGATTAGAAACATGTAAAGGATTGATTTTGTGAACTTACGTGATCTATTAGGGGGGGATTAAAGCTGCTCTTATGAAGAAATTGCGCAGATCTGCTTGCCAACGCCGCTGGGAATATTTGTGAGTAGGAAGAACACGGGGAGAAGAAGAGTGTAGAAGTTATAGGGGGACTTTCTTTTGGGTTTGAATATATATATTTGCTGTCCGCTGGACAATATACATTTGCCGTCCGCTATATAGTATCGCGGGTCTGTTCCTTGTCCGCTATATAGTATCGCGGACGCTAGACTTTTGGTAGTTTTCTCTACGTCCGCTATACTATGTAGCGGACGACACATCTTCTCTACGTCCGCTACATAGTATAGCGGACGGCCCCGCAGAATGTTTTTGGTTGTGTTCTCTACGTCCGCTACTTAGAATACCACTACTTAGTTTTTTCTTCTACACTTTGTTCCACCTCTCCAAAACTTCGTTTTTTCTACACTTTTTTCAGTTTTTAAAACTGAAAAAAAGAGGGAAAAAAAATTTGTCAAACGGGGCCTTAGTTTTTTCTTCTACACTTAGTTTTTTCTTCTACACTTACTTCCACCTCTCCAACACTTAGTTTTTTCTACACTTAGTCCAAACTGTCCGCTATATAGTATCGCGGATATACTTACCGCAGAAAATGGTTGGCACGGACCAGACATTTTTTTTCAGTTTTTAAAACTGAAAAAAAAAGAGGGAAAAATTTTTTGTCAAACGGGGCCTTAGTTCCCGACCTTCCCGAACCCGGCCTAAGCGGAGGGCCCCTTATATCCGCTATATATATAGAACTATACAATGTGGCGTAATGTAATAAATTGGAATAAATTGGCGCCCGTAATGCAGTTTTAATAAATTGAAATAAATTGGCCCGAAGACTTGTTTTAGCGACATAGTACGTTAATGCTATTTTAATAAACTGACGCCCAAAGACTTGTTTTAGCGACGGAATCAACAATCTCAATTTTTCCAAAAAATAATGTACAATTCATAATCAACGATCTCAATATATCAATATATCGAGGCAACAAAAAAAGGCACAATTAACCAAGAAAAAATTTGAAAACATAATAAACAAGAACATAAATATTTTTATTATAATAAACTATGGTTCACAAATGGGGTACGAAAGCTTTTCACAAGCGCTCCGTTCAAAGATTACAACTTGAAAATCCCACCACCCAAGGTGTTCGAACACTACAAAGTCCCCGAGTTCGAGGCCATGCTGGCGCACGAAGACGTTCCAACCCTCTGCGAATTCCTTTTTTTGGGATCGGCCGGGCTTCAGCTTGATTTCAACCTGCCATGCCCCCTTGCGGCTATATAATCTTGCACTATCATGAATTGTTGTAAATTGATTGGTAAATGCTTCCGGTATGTCCTACCAAACACAAAATACAAAAAATAGGTTAGTTTTGGTTAAGAAAAACAAAAGATCAAACTTTTAACACACGAAAATACAGAGAAAGAGAAAGAGGGATAGCCTACAAGTTCATGCTCAAATCCCGGCATCATGACTTTGAAAAAGTGTTTGCCTACCAGGTGCAAGTTGCCAATATAATCGTAGGCGTAGGTGGTCTCCGATCCAGAAGCCATCGAGATCGTCGTTGAGGTGAGGACGGTGGTGTCGGCGGGGAGATGTGGGTGACCGGAGATGTGAGTCGCCGTAGATGGGGTAGCGGCTTTAGGTTAGATGTTCGAGAGAGGGGACGCCGTCCGCTACAATAATATAAATACCCCGATCTGATTAAATATTTATAGCAGGAGAGAGTTGACGCCATACAGATACCAGGGGACAGTTCTCGGGGCTCACGCCCGAGACTTTATAGGCGACCGAGGGGACAGGCCCTGACATGTGTCAGCCTAGAGATCGTCCGCCATACAGTATGGCGGACGCCTTTTTCCTGACACATGTCAGGAACAGAAAGGCGTCCGCGAGACAGTCTCGCGGACATGGGAGGAGGGCAAAAAGGTAAAACTCCCGTCCGCGAGACAGTATGGCGGACGGGGATCAGTTTTGGAAAAAGGCGCGATCTGGACCGTCCATCTTTCAGGATGGACGGTCAGATCGCGCTAGCAACTTAACTCCATTTGCTAGCGCTATCAATGGATCAGCTCCCTATATATATATATATATATATATATATATATATATATATATATATATATATATATATATATATATATATATATATATATATATATATATATATATATATATATTGGGATGGCTTGCAAAGAGTACAAATAATGTTTTGCCCAAAAGACATACTCAAGTTTAAACTACTTTTCAACCATAAGAGCACGTGAGCGAAGTCCTACCTCTGATCATGTACGTACCTAAAAACTTGAGATGCTATGAAACAACATAAAAGGGGTAAAAACACAAAATGGAGTATCATTAACATTGCAATAGAACTTATAGTTGTTACTACGTCTCCCAAGTGAGCATGTATAAGCTTGTTAATAGGTATTTATTGATAAAAGTTTTATAAAGAGCAACTTTCAGATTAAAATGACAGCTATCTTTTTTTAAGAAAAAAAATTCCAAAATTATCTCAAACTTTGGCGTGTTCTTGACCTTCATGGGCATCAATAGGGTAGCACTTTATCAATGGTATCTCTTAATGAGTTAGTGAGATATAGTAAGAAAGATGACGCTTCAATATGTTATTTCGCATCTTTCGTTAAAAGGTTAATAATTATTACTAAATTATATTTGGAAAGACAAAAATGAGTGAAAAACACAGAAAATGGGGGAAGTGGAACCCACTGATATCAGGAACCTAAAAAGGAAAAAAAACAAAAGGCACAAATTCCCCTTATCCATTTCAAACGTTAAGTCAATCCAATTCTATAGTATAGTAAAACATATTTTCATAGACCGATGAATTCTTCCTAGTGATAAAATTTGAAAAGGTTATCTTAAATCAATCTCCTTCTCTTCCCATACTCCCCTCCCAACTGCTTCCACGCGATACATAATTGACCGGTGAGTGAAAGTTATTGTATTAACGATCACAATGTGTAATAAGATCAAGGTTACAGTGCCCATGAGCGCACTGCGTTATTATAAGTATAATATAGTCATAAATTTGTGCTAGAAACAAAAGTCTTGTGTCAAAAATATATAAAATTACATGTAAAGTTATACCTATTATGACTACTAAGATAACAAGGTGATGCTACATAAAAGCAAAAGAAAATATTCTAGAGTGTAGTATAAAGAAAGCTTTAAAGTAAACTATGAAATGTTTGTAGGAATAAAAGAAGGTAGCACTAAAATTAAGCGTAGCTTTATACAATTTATACTTCAAATTTGGAACTTAAGAAGGAAATATTTGAAAAAATGAACTGCCATGTACTTCAATTTTCAAATAAGAGATACATAAATAATGTAATAAGTTTAGATCATTGCCAAAAGAAAGTAAAATGTGGGGTGGAGGAGGGGGGGGGGGGTGTATTCTGACCCCAAACAATTTAACCCCCTACGATTTATCGCTTTGAACAACATGGATACCAAAAGTTCTGAATGATGACATTTTTAGCTTTGGTATATGCTTAAAGGAACTTTAAAAGTGAACGATGAAGATCCTTGAAAGGTGTAGCTTAACTAAACAAGTGAGTTACTGTATGTGCCTTGTTAAATCTCTTAAGTTCATTTGGTACTTTGTTTCAAAGATGCAATATTTAAGCTCCTAACTCCTTTTATGTTTTTAAAATTTTATATATTTATTAATCCTGACATCTTTCAATTAGATATTTTTTACTTTCGACGCGACTATGAACTTTTGTTAACATCACTTAGTTAAAAATCAAACTTTTTTCTCGGTTTCATTTCCTAAATTTATATACGGGCCACAACAATAAATTACAAAAATTGAACAACTCCAGTATATAAACTTCATATTACATTTTATGGGCATTAAATCTTCCCTAGATCACTTGCTTTACTTTTTTTGGTAAGAATTTAATATTGTAGAAGATATTTGGAATTGATTAATGTAATTCATTATACCTTCGGTAACAAGATATAAGATAGAGAGTCAGAGTTCTTTTTAATATTTACTATGTGACAAAAGAAACAAATATTATAAATAGTGACAAATATCAGTGGTAATTAACATTGGCAATTCACATTTAAAAGTAAAAAAAAAATCATGTTTTTTTCAATGAACTTCCCATGCTTCGAATCTTAGCAATTCATAATTAATTTACTTATTGGGATTTAATTAAAATAATCTAATTAATTAAGTTGTGTTGTGTTGTTCACTAAGGTTTACAACCTTAGCAATCCGTAATTAAGGCTATGTTTGACACTCCTTATTTTTGCTCTTTTTTTTTAGTTTTAAAAATTGGAAAAAAAAACGTTTGGTAACCATTTTTTTTTCAATTGAGACCGCCACCACAACGCACCAACCACCGCCCGGCAACCACTGACAGCCACATCCGGCCGTCGGCAGCCACCACCGGGGTGCAGTGGGCTGTGGCCACCACCGTTGGCCAGAAGCCACCTCCGGCCACCACCGCCAGCAGCCACCTCCGGCCAACACCGCCAGCAACCATCTCCGGCAGCCACCACCCATCGCCGCCAGACAGCCACCTCCGACTGCCGGCAACCACCACTGGGCAGCAGCACCTCCGGCCACGACTGCCGGGAACTGCTGCGACAACCGCCGGCCACCACCACCGTCGACCACCGCTACGCCCCACCACCGCCACCGCAAACCACCCAAAAAAAATTCAAAATAAAAAGGGCTACCAAACACCAAAAAAAAAAATCTCAAAAAAAGAGGTTATTAAACACCCACTTGTTTTGTCAAAAAACAAAATTAAGATGCTCTTTAAAAACTGAAAACCAAAAAAAATAAATTGTCAAACATAGCCTAATAAGGGTTGGTTTAACAAAACTTTTTTTTTTGTTTTCAGTTTTTAAATAGCAGTTTAATTTATTTTTTTTTTACAAAAACAAGTGGGTGTTTGATAACTCTTTTTTTTTTTAGTTTTTTTTTTTTGTGTTTGGTAACCCTTTTTATTTTGACTTTTTTTTTTGTGGTTTGCAGTGGCGGTGGTGGGATGTAGCGGTGGTCGACAGGGTGGTGGTGGCCGGCGGTGGCTGGTGGCTGCCGGTGGTGGTTGCCGGCGGCCAGAGGTGGCTGCCGGCAGTCGCCGGCGGCCAGAGGTGGCTGCCGGCAGTCGCCGGCGGCCAGAGGTGGCTGCCGACAGTTGCCGGCGACCGGAGGTGGCTTTCGGCAATCGCCGGCGGTGGTCGCCTGAGGTGGCTGCCGGCGGTGGTCGCCTGAGGTGGTGGTGGTCTCAAAAAAAAACCAAAAGTAAAAAAAAAAACTGATTTTTTTTACTCTTCAGTTTAAAAACTGGTTTTTTAAATTAGAGAAGGAAAAAAAATGGTTACCAAACGTACTTTTTTTTCCAATTTTCAAAACTGAAAAAAAAAAAAGAAAAAAAAACCGCGTCAAACGTGGTCTAAGTTCTGAATGAAGGTGATCTCGAGGCAACCGATGCGGGTGCGGTGGGGGAAGCAAGCATGATTGAGACGCAGATCGAAGCAACTGACGGTGGTGGCCACAGTGGTGGAAGCAACTTATGCTGCGGCCAGCACCAATTGGTGCTGGAGGCGACGGTGGTGAAAGCAATTGATGGTGGCGGTAACAGTGGTGGTAGAAGCAACTGTTGTTAGTCAAGGCGGCGGTGGAAGGAACTGTTGGTGGTCTTAGCGATCTAGAGCATGAAGGTGATCTCAATCTGGAAAGGAGGTCATCAGCGGGCAGAGCAAGAGGAATTTGTGCATTTGCACGGGCTTTATTTCCATTTTCGACCAACAGCTTTTTAGCTTGTATGTAATCCCTGTCGGAATCAAACCCGTGCATTTGCACCGGCTGATTAGCTTGTATGTAATCCTTTTCCAGTTAGGGAAAGGATCGGAGTTTCCAGTGGTTCGGTGCTTCCAGCCTAAGCTAAGAGGCTTAGTCCTATTCCAATACAGATTAAGAGCCTTCAGAGCACCGCCTTCCATCACAACACCCTTGTTCACAGAAACTCCATCTCACCCAAAAACAAAACACCCTTCTTCAATTCACAGAAACTCCATCTCTCCCAACCCAACAACATGCCCTCAACCACTGGCCGATCAACCCTTTCCACCACCACCCACCGCTCATCTTCTCTGCCGGAGAATCCCTTCACTGGCTTAATCCGTTATGTCTCAGCCCACTGTTCCTTCTTGAAGGTTTCGGGGGGTACGTGCTCGATTTGTCATGAAGATTTTGTGCCCAGGGACATGGTCAATCGGTTGCCTTGCAGCCACATCTTCCACACACGCTGCATACTCCGATGGCTGAAACGAAGCAACACATGTCCACTGTGCCGATCCAAGGTGCACAAGGAGGAGCCAGCAAGGCCAAAAGAAACGCACGGCCAGCCCATCAGGATTATGCGTCTCGATCGACAGAGCTTTCACAGGGTGCCGACCTCGCAGTCCAGGCCAGCCCCAACAAGCAGAAACGTCACTCGTTCTGTGGAAAACGAAGCGCACATTCCGCAGTCCAGGCCAACGCCAACTGCAAGAAACGTCATTCCTTCGGTGCAAAACGAGGATCATGGCGACGCAGTTTCCTGTGTGACGCTTGACGAAGCTGGCGACACTGTGATGATTGATGCTTGATACGTAAGAAGCAAATCATGGATATAGCATTCATTCTTGCAGCTGATTGAAACTCCAAATCATTATGGAGCAATCAAGTATTGTAAACATAACTAAAAGAACTACGTGAGCTTGATCCCTTGAATTGGGTACGTAGGCAGCCTATCTCAGGTGGGTGCAGCTCCTTTTATTTATGAAATTTCTTTTGTGTCTTTATATGTTCAGTAAAAGATACGAAAGAATCACATGATTGATTGTAAATATTCGAAGCAGACAGGTTATTATGCACCGATGTAGTAATGCTTAAAGAAGTTTTGTTCATCTTGTGTACGTACTCGACACAATGAGAGGAATTACTCAAGCATTCAGTGTGAGAAACAATTCGGTGTTCCCGAACTTACTAGAATTATGAGAGGATTTACTCAAGCTTCAGTGCTTGAGAAGCTTCCCGAGGTTGAGCGCGCATTCTTTCATCTGGATTTCGAGTGCGATCACAAACCAGAGCACTCTGTTCTGAGTAGGCTGCCCAACAGTGAGCCTTCAGACAAATTGGCGGAAATTGATCTTTCATCTCTACAATTTTTGCTTTAACATTTCAAGTTCCTCTTTGTGGTGTCTTCAAAGCTTCATTTTTCTTGGCCTAATTTTGTTTGAGCCGCTGGGTTGAGGATAGTACACTTTCAGAATGCAGTAAACAGTATTTCTGGTTGATGATCAGCGCAGTCGATGACGGATGTAGGTTTTTGGATTATTTTGGGCGCGAAGAACTTAAGCACTTATATCGTATATTTAATCGACAATAAACGCTTATACCCGGTCCTTTTTCTTTACTTTTTGTATGGCGAATGCTGCCTGAGCTACCTATAGAATGCAAAGTGCTTTTGCTAATGAAAAGTTGGCTGATGATGATCAAGCAAATTATCACCCAACTACATTTATTACCCCATTTATTGAAGCATAAACAAGAACAGATTCAAGCAGGAGACCAAGGGAGAACATCAGCTTTTCTTTAGGAGTACTTGAAATGTAGAAGGAGATGCTCAAAACTCCAGAAGCTTTTTTGCAATGAGGTAACAAGCATGAACATCGCGAATTGCATACTTGATCCGTTCATACGAAAATACCTTTGCAGTCCAGTTGATGTTAGCCCCACTAGAAGAAGACTCGAGAGCTGATATAACTCAAATATAATTCCTAATAATTGGAGAATACTCGGCAATTCCAGTCGAACTGGGAGACCGATAATTATCTTATCAGAGATCGTGACGTGATTCTCAAGAATCTTAACGCGATCCTAACACATCTAGCCTACGGCTCAATCCTACTAGGACTCTTCTTCCTACCACTATATAAAGAGGTTTACCCCTCCAGGTATGGGATAACTACACACACATTCTTGCTTTTTCATATTAATTATCATGTAGCTGCACTCTGATTTAAGCATCGGAGAGTTTTCTGCCGGGAACCCTACCTGGCAGTCACTCGTTTTTTGTCTTGCAGGTCATCAGTTCAGGCTCGGGTTTCACAACATACGCGGAGCATATTTTTAGCAGCAACATTTTGGCGCCATCCGTGGGACCCGCCAGCCTAGCCGATTGACCAAACCCAATCACATAAAAAAAACACTTTGATCGTATGTCTTGAAAACCGCCGTCGGTAGCTAACCGACAGCACAGCCACCTTGTATCTCTATATTCAACTACTGGCAAACAATCTGGTAATCGCTAAAGAGGCAACTAATGTCGTCATCAACGCAAATCCAAGAGGAAAAATACAGGCCTGTCAATCCGCAGGCCACCAAAAGCAACGTTCACAGCCACACAGCCATCGTGGGGTTGCCATTACCGCACCAGTACCACTTCACCCCCATGGACAAAACCCTAAACAGCAATGGCGCCACCATCAGCAATGCCTACATGGGCAGGCCCCTGCCCGCACAACCATGGAAAAGCCCTCGAAGTCATGGCGTCATAAGTGCCGCCACCGCAGGTCTGAAGTCAATTGTCGTCACAAGTTTCTACCGTGCCGGAGTCGGTCTCGCCGCCATAACCGGTAGCATCGCATAACCATCATCAAGGTCGAAACCTCTACAGAATTGCCGCCACCGCGGGTAACAGATTCAACAGTCGTCGCAATCAAAGAAGGAAAAAGGTTAGTAAGTGGCGGCGTCGACATCCAAACAACAGCAATGCCCCTATTATTTTGGCCATGTTTGAAACCACGACATGATCACCACCGATCTATCACAGAAGACCCGCGGTCGGTGGTCGTCGCACCGCTGCCCCCACGGTCTACTATCACAGAAATTAGAAAAGAAGACACAGCGCCTCCGTAACCGCTTACGCCAATCCACGCAACCACCGTCAGTGCCGGCACCGTACAACCCCCACTGTTCAAAGTTTGTAACACCGCAACCAACGGCGATGGCGCCATCTTGCTGCCGAAGCAATAATCGCGACTCTAGGCCAGCGCCGACTGTGGTTCACAGTGGCATCAGCCGGTGCCTTCACTACAGCAAAAGACATCACTGTCGCCACCGCACCGTGGAGACCCCCAGCTCAAACTCCGGCCACGCACACGCCACCAGAGTCGCCAGCGACGCAAAACCGCTGGAACCAACATCACAGGAAAACACAGAAGGGAAGATGTTCGAAACCCGCAAAAACAACAGTTAAGCCACGGGCACCATGAACTGCCGGCCACCGCCGTGAAGGGGCCGAAGCAGATACAACATCTCAACAAAAAAAGAGAGAGAGAATAGAAGATACAGCAACGCCACCATCGGACTCTAGCCGCACCACCATGACCAGCGATAGCGCTAATCACCGTCGTCGCACTGCTACCAGCTTCCAAATCAACGTCATCGTTCCGTGCCACCGTAGCCACAGGAAAAGCGTCGACGTTGTTCACCACAATCGATGGCCACCGCTGCCGACCCAGACAGAGCTCGCCGTCACTACTAGTTGCAGCTTTGCCAGGGAACAGGCAATCGATAGCGGGCCGTCAAATCCAGTCTACCTGCACAGTACCGGCTAGGTCCGTGTACGGCTCCACTGCGTGATCTGATTGATGCCTCTTCCATCCGTCGGCGGACCGGCGATCTCCTCTCCAGCTAGATCGTGGCACCAGCCGATTTCATCATCGCCGAGACGGGCAGTGCCCTCAGCCCCGTGCCAATAAGGCCACCAGTTGTCCCTGATCTACTTCCAAAGGCCATGGGTTATTGGGCAGATAAGTGGAGTTCATTTTTATGAACTATTCCGTATTCATCCCCATTGGCATGATAAATTTATTTTTAAAATCCAAAGGTCTATCTATTCAACATATGCCTCGACGTTTTGAAAGCATTAAGCTTTCAGCCCCTATAAGCATGCATATTTACTTTTGGACCCACGTTGTCTCATTTATTAAGCATATGTCCCACCTTTTAAAAGCATTAAGGTTTTAACCTATGCAAAAAACATATTTTTACTTTAGACCCCCAGAGTCTTCTTTATATGACATATGGAATATGCTTATTTATATTTTAAGAACCTAAAGGTCTCATTTATTCAACAAGGGCCATACGCTTTTTAAGTTATGAAAATTTGCGTGCATTTTAGACCTATAGGGTCTTACATATTTAGCTTACATAAAAAAACTCTTTAAAGCCTTAAGCTTTTTAGAGTGCATATTTAGATTAAGGACCCACAAGGTCTCATTTAATTCTCGTATACTACGCATTCTTTAAAGTATGCACGCATTTTATATTTGGTCGCTAAAAAAAATTAAGTGACTACAATTTCGGGTGCTAACAGGCCTCCCAAAGGCTGCTTCCCCTGCACGCTGTTGTACTACCTAGACCTATTTATTTTTTGTCTAGCATTATCTAGTCTCCTCCATTAGTGCAAGCACATCACAAGTCGGGGCATCCGACTACTATGACATATTAAGCTCACCTGCAACACGCAGTGCAACACACCCCTGTCGGCTAACCGACAAAATCCTAATGGGGCCACGGTGTTTGAACACCACCCTTCATTCTGTGTTAAAAACATATTTGTATTTTTATATGCTTTAAAGGCTGTTTTTTTAGTCATGTACTTTTATTTCTTGCAAAGGTTTTGATGTATAGACCACTCCATAAGCAAAGAACAGATTCACAGCACCCTGTGACTTGTAGTCGTATTTAGGGTCGTTGTTGCAGTATCTTGTCGCCTTGGCATTATATATCCAGTCATACAGTGACCGACTATCAATGGTCAAACATTCACACCAACGCATGCTACCAATGCAACTGGTGAATCAGAGCACTTTGCGCTCCATCCGCCCCTGAGGGCACGTACGACGAGAACTTTAAGTTCCGTCAACCCTCCGAGGGTATTTATATGAGCTCCATGCTCCATTCCCCCTTGAGGACACTTATCAAAATCCTACGTTCCACTAGCCCTCTAGGACGGTCCCTCAAGGGACGAATACCCTCAAGGGTGACAGGATAGAGCTCAAGTTCTATCCGAATGGTTTAGCTATAGTTTTAACCCGTGAAACGGAAAAACCTAGTTGGAGTTCGTCGCCCTATCCTATTTTGTTAATTCGAAACCTAGCCAAGCGTGAGTGCGAGGCTTCTTTTCCAACCCTCAGCTAACGATAAGGGTTCACGTCAAAGTAAAACGCAAGCATGATGTGGTCAGCTTAAGCTAAAGAACACACACTTGCCACGAACACCCTCCCAAGGAGAGGTGACCTTTCGAAGGGACATTTAAACACTTAGCACATGCAACAACTTGCATGCATAGCTTTGTGTCCTCTCTCTAAAGAGGCTAACGTGGGGCACAGCCTCTAAAGGATCCCGAGATCCCATGATTCATCTTCCCAAAGATGATTCCGAGTAGCCAACTTAGGCGACATTCGAAAGACCTAGCTCTCAAGAGCTAGAGTTCTAGCATTTTACTCGAGCAAAGTTCCAAGACTTAAGCTCCCAAGACCTTAGGTCCAAGCACATGGAGGAGAGAAATATTATTACTCCTACAAGTGGATGGAGAATCCCTTGCAAATATGACGCATGTCTCGAGACACTAGGTATAAATTTCTTCAGCCAAACATTTTGGCTAAAGAAGTGGGGGGCTTATGATATAACTCCCAATAATTGGAGAATACTCAGCAATCTCAATTGAACTAGGAGATCGATAATTATCTTATCAGAGATCGTGATGTGATCCTCAAGGATCGTGACGTGATCCTCAAGGATCCTAACGCATCCTAACACATCTAGCCTACGGCTCATTCCTACTAAGGCTCTTCTTCCTACCACTAAGTATGGGACAACTACACACATTCATGCTTTTTCAGAGTCATTATCATGTAGTTGTGCTCTGACTTAAGCATCAGAGAGTTCTCCGCCGAGACCCCACCCGGCAGTCACTCGTTTTCTGTCTTGCAGGTCATCGGTTCAAGCTCGGATTCTGCAACGTATGAGGATCATATTTTTAGTAGCAACAAGAGTGAGCCTGACTTCAGCACCTAATGCTTGTGGTCCACACCCGCTAAGGGTAGGCTTGCTTCTTCAACACCCTTGCAGCCAAATGGCTCACATCGACCCTCGTCTTAAACCACCCCAACTTAGTCTCTGGTTCACGAAAGAGATATTGTTCTAGTGCATTACGTACATTAGCACGTACAAAGAAGATTTCCAGGTCAGCGGGAAAGTTCACGAGACTCCGAGGAACTGACTTTAGATGGCGTAACAAAACTATCAAGCAGCAATTTCTGACGAAAAGAATCAGAGTTCCATAAGGGTCTGATTGAATCACGAAATTAGCCTTGAAATTGAGGTAGATTTTGAAATTGGACCTTAAGAATTATAATTTCGTTGATTGGACAAATTATTTAGAATTAGAATTGCAATTCATACCCAATTCCATAAAATTAAAAACATACTTTAAGGCCTACAGTCCAATTCTTGAGGCCCAACCTCAAATTTGTAATTCCAAGCCCGTTACAATTCCACCCATTAAGGCCCAGCCTCACTGTTTCCTAGAGATGTCAAATAGGCCGGGCGGCCCACGAGCCAGCCCAACCCAGTCCGAAAAAAGCTCGGGCTGGCCCGGCCCTCTTGTGAACAATGCAGGCCCGAAAATAAAGGGCCTTGACCTGTGCTTCGACGAGGCCAAGGTTTCACCAAAAATGGCTCGGGCTAGGTCCGGCCCTAAAAAGCCCTGCTCGAAATTGGCCCTAAATTGGGCCGGGCCCAAAATTGTTCGCTGGGAAAATA
>JAVXUP010004489.1:0-31482 GCA_033070095.1 Escallonia herrerae
CCAACATAAATACTGTGTGTACATCGTTGAAGTAATGTATAAATTTTTAGCTTTAGACTAAGGAAAAAAAACTAATTAACTAATCAACCATCTAAAACCCAACAGCTTACTTCCCAAACATTGACCTACTTAGCCCAGTATGACTATGAATCAAATATGTTCCCAACCCAATTAGTGATGGGGCTGGTGGGCATCTTCAAAGAAATGTCCACACTGCTACTTCTATATGGCCAAATTAGTGATGGGTGGGTTGAATTTTACACTGATCTAGTTTATCCAGCTAAAATCCAGCCAACCTCAATGGTTCCAACCCATACAATAAAGAAAATGCAATATCGTAAAGGTAGGTAGGTGGCGGGCACTATTTGTATGAAGATTGCTAGGCCACATAATTCATGTGTCTGCTGCCTTGTGCATGTATATATACCGAGGAAAATAGACGACAGTTGGGGGATACAGAGAGACGTGGAATATTGCATTTTCGCTTGATTTTGAGAAAGGATTTATCAGAATGATTGAATCTTGGATCAATTCATCTGGTGTTTTGTGTATTGTTTCTCGTATCAAAGGAAATTGCTATTTGATGAGCGCAGTCAAAGGATTTTTCTTGTCGAGTATATTGCATTATCATTACAAGTTTGTGTCGCCCTGCTTATTATGCGATATCATTGACTGAGCTTCGGAGATATTGTTTGTTAATGTGTATGGTGTATCGTAAGGTTTTATTAGGAGTTGGAATATTGGAGGAAACCAAGTGATATTTTATATGTGAAGAAGTTGCTGAGCTTTTAAGCTTTAAGCAAGCTTCTTACTTCATCTGTAAATTCCACACTAAATCCTATGGAATTTGGCTTTTCGACTCCCTGCAAAGTTTGTAAAACAAAACTTTGATCTCATCAAGGCGAAGTAGGGAAGATCTAAGTTTGGAAAAGCTTAGTTTCGACAACGTCTACATACGAATTCAAAGCATGAACTTGGCAGCCGAGAGATGACGCGTGTTTTTTCGTGCAACCCAACATTCAATGTGGTATAGTTGCAATCTCTCATGTAAGTGAGCACCAAGTTGTTCAAACCAATACGAACCACTTAAACTTAAACTGATCAACATACATATACCGAGGAAAACATATTAGAGTTGTGGGATACAAATAGGCGTGGGATACTGCATTTTCACTTGATTTCGGGAGAGAGTCCATCAGAATGATGGAGTCTGGATCAATTCAACTTTGCTTGTAAATGTATTCTTTCTCATACCGAAGAAGGCCAAAGATTTTTCTTGTTAGCCACCATGTTCAATACTCCACTTTTCATTTCAAGTTTTTACGGCCTAGACTTATAATGCGCTATCGTCATTTTTTTAAGGTCCAGACTTATTATGCGACATCATTGACTGAGTGTGATATTGTGTTCTTTAACGTGTGCACTGCGTCGTAAGGTTTTATTAGGATTTGGAATATTGGAAGAAACTAAGTGAGATTATATATGTGAAGAAATTGCTGAGCTTTTAAGCTTCAAGCAACGTTCTTACTTCATCCATAAATTTCACTCCGACAACTTTAGTACGATACGATTGCAATCTCTCGTGTGGAACCGTTCTGAACCGCTTAAACTAATCAACACGAACTGCTATATTTCAAACTATCCAAAAATTTTAACAATTTGGTTTTACATTCCTCAAAATCGACATTGGTTTTGTTCACGGATCAATGGTCTGGAACCGATCACAAACAAAACGGACCTATGATACACTCTCCGTCCCAAATTTTTTTTTCCAACTTTCCTATTCGGACTCTTCCAAAAAATCTGATCACTTACTAAATTATGACAGTTTTGTTGATGTTCTTCCATTTGTGCACTTGTTCTAATTTGAAGAACACTCTGTCACCAGCGAAACCGTAAGGACACTTCTGAAATTTGAAAGAATTCTAGTCCGAATGAAATTACTGCGCCTTTCTGTTTCTTCGTCTCCAATCTCTTTACCAGCGAGAATCTCTCTCTTATGTAAATCAACACTAACAATTGCCCCCCATTTCAACTCTCTTCCCTGCCTCCCGCCACTTTTCTTTCTCCTCTCATCTCCTCTGACATACATTTAATAGCAATTGGATTTACAGGTTGCATTGGCCCATTCATTTTCAAAACTCCATGATCTGTTAAGCAAGCTTGCTTGCATCCTAGATATGGCAGCTACTTGTTTTTCAGTCATCTATCCATCCACCAAATTTCTCCACAATACCCACTTCTAAGTTCGTTTTTTACCACGACCAAGTTTGTCCACAACACCCATTACCTAGGCGAGGTGGGTAGTCGACGGGCGTTCGCCTAGGCGAGGTGGGATTTCAAAAGGCGTCTAGGCGCGGTCGGGCTAAAATCCAACAGCAGCCTTTGAACCTAACCGAACATTTCGGTTCAAAATTTTTTTTGAGCCGATAGGTAACAGTTCGGTTTTGGTTTGATCTCCAGCAAACTAAACTGAACTGTGCTCATGCTGTTTTGCGCTCTTTATTGGTCTCACGGCACCAAGCAATGACTTTTAGGGTGCCAAACTTCAGTTTATATATACATAGGCAACCCAAACCAACGTTCTTTCCTACGTGACACACGGTGGTTATTGATGGCACAAAGAAAACCGTGTGTGGCACTCGTCTTGCTACTAAGACGAGTCCGCCAACAAATCCCAACAGTTTATAGCAAACAGTGCATCAAATTGTATAAAACAGTGAACAAGGAATAGATTTCAACACAAGGGCAAACGGTCCCAAAAATTCTCATTACTTCAATGGCATCATTACAACTTACAAAAGACTTTGTTTGCATTCACGGTGTGCAATCTAGCTAGACAGGCAAGTTAAAACAAAGCAAGGGACTCTCGAGTAAGGGTATCTGGCTCAAGGCTACATGACCTCCCTTATAGTACCATAAGGAGGAAAATCCTAAATGACAGTTGTAGACGTTACAATGTGCGAGGAGTCATAGTGCCTCTTTTTTGGAGAAATACAACTCGGAATGACTTGAAATTTTACAAGGAAACTTAAATATATACAAGGGTGATCTCCACCAAAATTGAGCAAAATGCATGCCTGGATCTTCAACTCTACATGATTAGCTTACGACGGGCACGCAGTCGGGCACGCGGGGGCTGTGCTTAAAGGGCGCATGGGCCCGAGGCTTGATGAGCTTGCGAGTGCTATGTTGGAAGGGCGCATGGGCGCTGTGCTAGGTGGGCGTGGCACATGGGCGCTATGCTGGATGGGCGCAGGGGCACTATGCTAGGCAGGTGCGGGGGCACAGTGCTTGGTGTCAAGGGGCAGCCCGTGACATTCTCCCCCACTAGAGCTGTTGACGCCCTCGTCAACTTCTGCGTGTGGTAGGTTTTAATTTTGTCGTTGTAGGCTGATAAATCTGCTGCTCTTTCCCAAGTGTTCTCTTCTTCCGTATATCCCTGCCACTTGACCAGGTACTCCTGATGGCGCTTGCGAGATGCTGTAATTACTCTCTCATTCAAAAGAGATTCGGCAACTCTCTCTCCTGCTGCTTTGGGTTTGAGTCCTAGTCTCCTGATTTGGCCCCTTGAGGGGTCTGCTGTGTCTTCATAAAATGGCTTCAACATGCTGACGTGAAAGATAGGATGGAGCTGGTGACTCCACCAATGTGGCGGATCGACTTTGTAAGCCATCTTGCCAATCTTCTTCACTACAGTCAAGGGTCCCTCATATTTCTGCAAAAGACGAGAGCCTCTTTCCTTTAAAAATTTATGATCTTGTGGCAGTAACTTAACCATAAATTTATCGCCCACGTTAAACTCTTGAGATCTCGTGTTCTTGTCAGTGTGTTTCTTCATTCTTCTAGCTGCTTTTTTAAGGTAGGAGTGAGCTAGATCTATATTCCTCCTCCATTCTTCGTTGAAGCTTATGACCCTTGGAGACTTTCCTATATTAGGGATGTTTACTGTGTGGGGTAGTAACAGTTGCTGTCTATTCACAATCTCAAAAGCACTCTTCCCTGTCGAAGAGCTTTTGCAGGAGTTGAAGCATAGTTGGGCAACATCCAGTAGCTTTACCCAATTTTTCTGTGTTGCACTGACGAAATGGTGGAGGTACTCTTCTAGCATGGAATTAAACCGCTCCGTTTGAGCGTCTGATTCTAGGTGATAGCTTGAACTCATAAAAAAATTGGGATCTGAATAACTTAAAGAGTTCAGTCCAAAAGTTTCCAGCGAAGCGGGAGTCCCGATCGCTGACAATGTCTTGAAGCATGCCCCCCAATACTTCACCACGTACTTAAAGAAAAGTAGCACTATGTCTTCGGCTGAGCAATACTTCGGTGTTGCGATAAAGCTTGCGTACTTGCTAAACCGATCACGACAACAAGACTTATGCCTAAGTCTTCAACCTTCGGTAAACCAGTGATGAAATCCAGTGACACACTCTCCCACGGTCTCTTAGGGACCGACAGCGGTTGTAGTAACCATGCTTTCTTCTTACATTCCACCTTGTCCTGTTGACAAGTGAGGCATGTCTTCACATATTCCTGCACTTCATCCCCTATCTGGGGCCAGTAGTAACCCTATTGGAGGAGAGCTAGCGTCCTTTCTTCTCTGGCGTGGTCTGCCCAAAGGGTGTCATGACATTCTCGAATCAATGTTCGTCTCAGATCATCAACTCTGGGGATGTATATCCGTCTTCCTTTGGTCATTAGCAAACCATCTTCTTGTCAAAATTGTCGAGTTTTACTGCTCTCGACCAATTTCAGTAGTTGTTAGACTATCGGGTCCCTGGTGAGGGCCTTCCTAATCTTCCTTCCAATATTGATGGCAACTTGGCTGTCTGCCCTAACAATAGCCTTCATGGCTATCAATGCCACCTGATCTAGTTTGGCTCTCCTGCTGAGGGCGTCCACTACACCGTTGGTTGAGCCTGCCCGTACTCGAGCATAAAGTTAAACTCTGCCAAAAGTTCCTGCCATCTGGCCTGTTTTGAGGTGAGCTCAGATTGACTCAAGAAGTGGCTCACTGCAGTGTTGTCTGTCTACACTACGAAGCTAGAACCAAGTAGGTAGTGCCTCCGAACTATGAGGCAATGGACTACCGCGAGTAACTCTTTCTCATGAGTGGTGTAGTGACGTTCTGCCTTGTTGAGCTTCCTACTCTCATATGCCACCGGGTGGCATTCTTGCATTAGAACCCCTTCTAGTGCAAAGTTAGAAGCATCTGTATGAACTTTGAAGGACGTTGACACATCGGGGAGAGCAAGTACCAGATCTTCAGACATAGCCCATTTCATGGCCGAGAAGGCAGATTGACATTCCTTGGACCATTCCCAAACTTTGCTCTTCTTTAGAAGTTTGGTTAGGGGATGGGCCATTCTTAAATAATCTCGGACAAATTTTCTATAATAGTTGGTCAATCCTAAGAAGGATCTCAGTTCTGATGCATTAGTTGGCGGCTGCCACTCTTGTATCACCTAAACTTTAGCTGAGTCCATCCTTATCTGACCCTGTTCTATTACATGTCCCAAGAATTTAATCTTGGTCTGGGCAAAAGTTCATTTTGACAGCTTCACATATAGCTCGTGCTCCCTCAGTCGGGTAAACACCTTCCTCAAGTGCTTCAGATGCTCGTCCATGCTGGAACTGTAGATCACAATATCATCGAGGTACACTACTACAAAATTGTCAATGTAGTCCCACAAAACTTGATTCATCAAAGTACAAAACGTGGCCGGGGCGTTGGTCAAGCCAAACGGCATGACCAGAAACTCATACGCACCGTATCTGGTGACACAAGTTGTCTTCGCCTCATCACCTTCGGTAATTTAGACTTGCCAATACCCAGACTTTAAGTCCAACTTGGTAAATACCCTCGCCCTACTGAGCTAATCAAAGCAATCGGCGACTAAAGGAATAGCATACTTGTTCTGAATAGTCACCTTGTTTAACGCCCTGTAGTCCACACACATCCGCAACGAACCATCTTGTTTCTACTGGAAGAGGACTGGTGCACCGTAAGGAGACTTCGGTGGAGTGATCAAACCCTCATCTAACAACTCCGTTAATTATTTTCTAAGTTCAGCAAGTTCTGGTTGTGACATCCAATAGGGAGCTCAAGCAGGAGGCTTTGTGCCTAGCACGAGCTGATCAATTGTCATTCTGGGTGGCAATTTCTTTGGCAACTCGGCATCATTCTTCAAAGTCGTTTAATATCATCTTAACTTGTCTGGGTAACTGTCCTGATAATTCTTTGATTTTATCCCACCGTAACATTGTAAGATAGGTTGTCTCGTCCCGTTTTAATCCCTTCTTTAATTGGAGGGCTAAGATAGAACGCTCTGTAGCCCTAGGAGATATGGTTGGGATGACACAAGGTTTGTTCCCAAGCATGGCCAGAGAGTTGGTGCACGGCATCACTATAGTCTTCATGTCGTGTAAAAACTCCAATCCAAGGATCAGCTTGAGTCGTCCATGGTGACCACCGAGAAGTTGGTCCTTCCTTCGTATGGGCCAACCTTTATCAATACGGATCTAGCTATTCCAGCTACTGGCTGAGCGGCGGTGTTGATAGCCTTTACCCGTCCGCATCCTTTTTCCAGAGTTAAACCCAATCTTTCCACTTCGGTGCTAGATATGTAGTTGTGTGTAGCTCCTGTGTCCACCATGGCATTGATGGCCTTCCCGTTAACCTTGATGTCCACATACATCAAGCCTTTCCTTGGTACATCGCCTTTTCTTTTCGGTGACATGTCTTTAGGCTTTTCCCCACTTAAGTTCTCTTCAGGGTTCCCAACTTGCGTTGTCACAGCATTACACCACTGAGGAAAGGCCCCAACAACGTCTTCCTTTTCATAGTCTTGTGTGTCTGGTTCATCTGTTGGTGGTTGCCCTGATTGAGAGCCAGATTGTTCCCCCTGTTGCACCAGCCCAATGTTGTCAAAGAAGGCATTCATCATCTGTCTCTGCAGACAGTTAGCAATCACGTACGGTCCTTGGCACAAGAAGTAACCCCTGAAAGAAGGTTTCTTCACTTCTCCGCTGGTGCTCGCGTCAGACTTAGCTTTGAACCTGACTCCGCTCTTTTTTTAGGTGGAAGAATTTGATGCCCAGCTGCTCTTACCGCCCCAACTTTGGATTGGTGCTTGACCCCCTGGCTTCTTGCCACCATTCGTCTGCTTGGATTCATTCTTTAAGGGGGCCTCTGTGGCTTGTTGTTGTAATCTGAAAGGCTCTCGGCAACGATGATGTCTTCATTAAGGTTATTCACCCGATGTCTATTAAGCTCTGTACGAGCCCATGGTTTTAACGCTTCCATGAAGAAGAAGAGTCTATCGATTGCGAACATGTCGTTGATGTCCAACATCAAGGTTAAAAATGCCTGGCAATACTCCCTGACCAATCCCATGTGCTTACATTCTAACAATGCTTTCCTCTCGTTGAATGCGGTGTTCTTTGGGAAAAGTTGACTCTTTAACTCGCGTTTGAGTATCTCCTACGTGTTTATTTAGACCTGACACTTTTTGGCCTGTACCCGCGGGTCTACCCGTACCCTCCCAAAAAACCCGGGTATGGGTACATACATTAGAGACCAGTCAAAATCAGACCTGTACCCGAACCGAACCGTTAATTCCGGGTCGGTCCGTGTCGGGTGGCGGGTTACCCAGATTACCCGAACTTCATGTATATATATAGACACTTTGTCAATTTTGTGCCTTAACCCTTCATTTCTCCACTTCTCTATTTCTCACTTCTCTCAATCTCACGCCGCCCATTTCTCTGCCGACGGAAACCGTGACTCTTCCTTCCCCCTCACTCTATTAAGGCCACCACTGACCGCCACTAGCCCCCTCATTCTTCAACGCCACATGCCCACACCCTACACTGCCGTCTCTCGCTATCCCTCATCCTCACTCAGTCGTCAGTCTCCTCTAACAGATCGGTCACCGACGTCACCAAGGTTCCAGTCTCCACCGATCGAGTAGCTCATATCCCCACAACCGCTGTTCACCATTCAACGCGGAGTTCTTCAAGGAATTCACGACTTTATTTTGGATTATTTAGCCATCTCTCTGTTGAAATTAAATGTTTGTATATTGAATTGTTGTTGAAATTTAATCTTTGTATTTCAGATTATTGGTGGTTGGTGGGATTATATTTTTGTTGAATAATTTTTTTTTTGGATTCTGGGTGGGAAATTGGTTTTGTAGTATTTAAGATGTTAGTTGATCGGTGAATAAATCTGAACATTGATTTATTGTGAAATTGAAAATAATTCTAACAACTCTTAAAAGTAAGAAACATGCTAGCTGGGAAAAGCAAAGGAAACAGAGAAAAAAAATATGAAAGGTGGTAAATTAAATTATGGTTATTAAAAAAATGAAAATTTAACTATTTACCCGCGGGTAATACCCTACCCGCATGGGTAGGGTACGGGCATAAAAAAAAGCTTCACGGGAAAAATCGGATAAAATTTACCCGACCCGTTTTTATCCAGACCCGACCGGGTATTACCGGTACTCGGCGGGTATACCCGTTTGCCAGGTCTATGTTTATTACACAAGACCCATCTTCGATCTCTGCGTACTTCTTCCGCCACCATAACTTGGCATCCCCAACCAAGTACATGGTAGCCATCGAGACCTTTGCCTCTTCCGAATCTACTTTGATGGCTCAAAAGTATTATTCCACATCAAAAAGGAAGTTTTCCAATTTCTTGGCATCATGGGCTCCCCCGTAACTCTTGGGCTCTTACACTCGGGGCCTTAATGAGTGCTCCATACCCCCCTGCGGGTGTGTTAACCATTGCACGGCTAAGAAGCTCCACTCGATCCTGAAGCTCTTGAAATTTAGACTCCCAGTCTATAACTTCAGCATGCCGTGCATTATGCTCTACTCGATCCTGAAGCTCTCGAAACTTGGACTCCCACTCTATGCTCTCAGCATATCATGCATTATCAGTGGCTTCGAGATTTACCTCCAGCGTGTCAAGGCGAAGGGAAAATTACTTCAGGATGCCTGGAGCATCCTGAAGCATAATGATCGCTCTTGAACATGTCCCGCATCTGTGCTTCCAAAGCATTGATCCTCTCTTTCGAGTTAGCCATAGTTTTTCTCAACAAACTATCCCACAATCTTTTCTTGGCTGAAGCCACAGTCCCTTGGGCTACTGCGGCTTTGATACCACCTGACACACGGTGGTCCTTGATGGCACAAAAGAAACCGCGTGTGGCACTCGTCTTGCCACTTGCAAGAAGAGTCCACCAACAAATCCCAACAGTTCATAGCAAACAGTGCATCAAATTGTATAAAACAGTGCACAAAGAGTAAATTTCAACATAAGGGAAAAACGGTCCCAAATATTCTCATTACTTCAATGTCATCATTATAACTTACAAAAGGCTTTGTTTGCATCCACAGTGTGCAATCTAAAAAGACAGGCAAACTAAAACAAAGCAAGGGACTCTCGGGTAAGGGTGTCTGGCGCAAAGTTACATGACCTCCCTTATAGTACCATAAGGAGGAAAATCCTAAGTGACAGTAGTAGACATTACAATGTGCAAGGAGTCATAGTGCTCATTTTTTAAGAAATACAACTCGGAATGACTTGAAATTTTACAGGAAAACTTAAAATATATACAAGGGTGATCTCCACCAAAATTGAGCAAAAACGCACGCCTGAATCTTCAAATCTTCACGGTTGGCTTACGGTGTGCACAGGCACTGCAGTCGGGCACGCGGGCGCTGTGCTTGATGGGTGCATGGGCGCGAGGCTTGATGAGCTTGCGAGTGCTATGTTGGAAAGGCGCATGGGCGCTGTGCTAGGTGGGCATGGGCGTTATGCTGGGCGGGCGCAAGGGAGCTGTGCTGGGCGGGCGAGGGGGCGCAATGCTTAGTATCAAGGGGCAGCCCGTGACACTACGCCAAATTGCTTACAAAACAGCAAGAACAGGCACTTTAGAAGTGTGCTTTGTAATTATATGCCAATGAACGTGAGTGATAGATTATGGTTAATCTTAGTTCAACAAATTTCCACTTACATATGTGAAAACTTTGAAGAGTCATCCTAAACCTACAAATGAACATGAAACAAGAATATAACTGAACAAGCCAAAGATCATTCAGTGCCTTGGTAGCTTCTGGATTGGATAAAACCTTCTTTCTGTTACATATACCCCGTGAAGAAGATTCAGCAAGAGAATGAAAACAATGGATGTCATTTTAAAATACTATTGCACGCAAAAACTACGGTTAACATTTGTCTCTGACGTCATCTTGAAAATGCCGATAGTTCACATCAACCGACGATTCCTTATCTCCAAATGTGACATTGCAACCTTTACCCAAAAAAGTCTTTCCAACTAAAATTCATAAAGAAGTTTGAGATATGTTGCACATTTTAATCGAATCTGAAATACTTTTATGAATTCATAGCAACAGGTATTGTAACATATTATATAGACTAGACGAGTCAATCGTGATGACAACATAAAATATTTCATGACAATTGTACTTCAAATTCATCACCTAAAATATTTACTACTGGATTTTGTACCACGTATCGTATTTTACATTAGAAGATGATCTAAATTTGGAGAAAGAAAGAGTTAACTTGTTGCTATGCAGTGGAGAGTGTGATTTGTTATTTTTTCTTTTTCTTACACTCTATACTACATGTTTATCAATACCACGTTGATAGATTTTTTTACCCAGAGCCCCGAAAAAAAAATCGTCTTCGTTGGACCATTATAGAAGGAAAAGTCGCCTAAACGGTCCAACAACTGAGTCCAGCTATTATGGGTTTGTTGGTTCTAGAGAAGTGATTCTCATACGCTATCCAGAAGAAACTAGTTCTTGTTAAATTATGGGTTTGTTGTTCTTCGCAAATGAGTAGTTGAGAGGCACTATGTTCATGAAGAAGGCACAAAATTCATGAGGTTGCAGCTAGGGTGCCTTAATGCTTATGTTTTGCTTATGTATATATGACGAAAACAGATGATACAATTGTCTGTTAATATAAGTGTGTTGGGAAATTGGAAGATTGCATTTTTCACCTGGGTTTGAGATTAATCTAAATGGTCCTTCTCTTGTAGGTATTTCTTGATGAAAAAAGAAAGTTACTCCACTGTGAATATTGGCAAATGATCTTTCTTACATTCAAATTTGGTATTATGAAATTCCATTTTTCTCTTCCGATATTTTTGCCACAAACAATAATTCACTTGGTTAGCAGTGTACTGAGAATTCAACCAAATTATACGATGCTTGAAATATGAAGTTATCTCAATTCCTTACAAGAACACTAGAAAAACATAACCACATAGCACTGAAAAGTGGAGTGGGGAAGATTGGTGAAAAACCTAGGGTCAAATACACGTAGGTACCCTGGAACTACCACAAAGTCTCAATTAAGGGTCCAAAAGTTTAATTTTTACACATAAGGGCCTGTAACTCCAAATTTGCAATAAGTAAGTACATCCGTCCACTTTCATAACGATTGAGGCTTTTCCGTCAGGGGCATTTTTGGATTTTCATATTTGGGTGTTTTTCTCTTCTTCTTCAAAATTTCACCTCTCTCCTCCCCATCCTCATTTAATCCCTTTCTTTCTATCTCTTTCTTTCCTCCTTTCTTCTTCCCCCTATTTTCTTCGTACTGACCGAACTGTTCTTCCTCTTTCTGTTTTCTTTCTCTGTTTCTATTTTCTTTCTTGAAGTTGATTTGGGAAGCAGGTTAAAGAGGCTGGAAGAGGAAGCTGTTCATTTGGACAAAGCCCTTCCTGAGCTGAATGGAACTACTTCCGGCACGATTGCTGCTATGAACCCAACTTGATTTTAACCATTTTCGATTCGAAGTCCTCGATTTTGGCTTCGAACATCCCAAGTGTTGTCAACTTTGACTGAATTTCAGCCACTTGAGTCTTAATTCCAGTCAGAGGCTTTTTTTTGAACATGTAGCCCAAGGAAGGGAAGACTGTGATGAGCCAACAGGCGGCGAGGCAAGGGAAAACCACACGGTTGGCAAGAGGCAGGAGCTTTTTGTACAAGGGTTTTGGCTCTTTGAGGAGGGGAAGGAAAAATTGAGGCGCCGGTCGCCGATCGCTGGCGACAGGTATGACGATCATGGTTGATGCCATCGGTCGTCGAAGAAGGTTCAATTGAAGCGACTGGCTTGAATAACCCTTTTCTTTTTGTTTTTCTGTGACGGTAAGCATGGTGGTGTGGATCTGGTTCCTCACCCGCCGCCGTCGTGGGTCCTTTGTGATAGATCGATGGGTGGCACCAGTCACCACCGGTGGTTGCTGTCGATCGTGGCAGCGGTGTGGCCCTAGTGGAAGTTGACGACAGATCTGCGCGTGAGAGGAACTGAGCCATTGACAGCATGCCTCTTATGATCTGAATGAAGATCTGCCGCCGATGGTTTCTTCTTCTTAAGGAAGAAGAAGTGAAAAATTAAAAAAGAAAAGAGGAAAAACACCCAAATATGGAAACCCAAAAATGCCCCTGACGGAAAAGCCTCAATCGTTAAGAAAGTGAACGGATGTACTTACTTATTGCAAATTTGGAGTTACAGGCCCTTATGTATAAAAATTAAACTTTGCCGACCCTTAATTGAGACTTTGTGGTAGTTTCAGGGTACATACGTGTATTTGACCCTAGGTTTTTCACCAATCTTCCCCACTCCACTTTTCAGTGCTATGTGGTTATGTTTTTCTAGTGTTCTTGTAAGGAATTGAGATAACTTCATATTTCAAGCATCGTACAATTTGGTTGATACTAAAGGCTAAAGCCGCAACTTTGAGTGTTTTTGTGACGGTTTTGAGTCTAAAACTTTCACACCCCAATTACAGGCATTAAGCCCAAATTTTAAAATCACCTCATAAGGTTCTAAAACCATGAAAATTGGTTGCAGTTACTTTATATGTTCTGGGGAAAGACAACAAACTCTTGGCGTTTCAATAGGACCCATGGCAAACTCCGGCTATAGAAGCTGGAGAAGATATGCAGAGGATAAGCTATTGACAAAGTTTTCTTAATAAAACAAAGCACAAACTTGCAACCAAGGGATGGCCCCGATCTCGTGCATCTCAATTGCAATATATAAGTACACGTCAGATGCTCATTATAGGTCCCTCAAGCTGCTATTAAGCACGCACTTATTTTTTTTAGAGGAACACCACCACAATATACCAAACTTCACCTTCTGCATGCAATCCCGCAACCCAAACTTAGGTTTTCAATTCCTAGAACAAATTGTCTCGATTATAATGAAAGACACTTTAGATTGTGTTAGAATGCAACAAGGATTTACTGCTTTCTAACAGACTTAGTCACGGTAGACTAAGGATATGTTGGCAATTGACAAGTCTCAACCTCTAATTTGATTTTCCCTTTTTGTTTGGATTTTAAAAAATACAGGAAAAATGGTATGCAGGGAACTTTGTTTGGCTTATAAAAAAGAAAAAGAATATATCTTAAGATTAATAACTTTTTGGTGATATTTCAGGGATATTAAACTAACTAACCGAATTTCGAAATAGTTGAGTGCAGGAGGCACCAAATAACAAAAGAAAAGCACCCAGTATTATGTGCATTCTCCGTATATGCTTTTGGATTTTGTACATGTAAAAAGCCGATTGGCGATGAGCGAATAGGCTTACAAGGCTTATGTTGTAAAGGTTAATCATCATTTTGCCGATATTAGAGGCGTAAGCACATTTTCCTAGTTGCTATTCGCAAAGTCCTATCTTTTGCCAAGAAAGTAAAAAATGGGATTTCATTCCACCTAAATAGTCTGTGAGCAATCCTTGAGATAACATGCATGTAGGAGGTTCAAATACCATGAAAAATTGGTGGTCTCACCGTCTGATTCATACCTAGTTCAAGAAGAAAGATCTCGGTATCATTTAGGTACTTTAGATGTAGTCATAGGCAAATCCCAAACCCCAGAAACTGCCGTAGATTTTCGGCCTATTAACCTCTGCAATGGGATTTATAAAATTATCTCCAAAGTGCTTGTCAACCGACTGAAACCTGTTATTTCAGATTTGGTGTCTCCCTATCAAAATGCTTTCCTGTCGGGCCGGTGCCATTCTGATAATGTTTTACTCGCTCAAGAGATCTCTGATTGTGTTCGAAAGCGGACAAAAGGGGGAGTTGTGCTTGTCGCCCTTAAACTAGAGTTGAGTAAAGCTTTTGATCAGGTTCGTTGGGATTTCATACCGGGGGTTCTGAGTGCCCTAGGTTTTCCTGCCACTTGGGTTTAGCTTATTCATCGATGTATTTTTGCGGTCTCGTACCCTCTCCTAGTGAATGGGGCTCTTACTTCTTTTTTTTAAACCCACCCAAGGTCTGCGTCAAGGCAACCCCATATCCCCCTATCTTTTCCTTTTATGTACGAACATTCTCTCTGTCAGCCTGCTTCAGGCTGATAGCTAGGGCGTTTCCATGGCATCCTAGCCAGGAAATACTCTCCATTGGTTTCTCACCTGTTGTACCCTGAAGACTTTTTCTTATTTCTTCGCCTTTCCAAGGACACGCTTCGGGACATTGAGGCTGTCAAATAGGTTCTGAACAATTATTGCTATCGGGGCAATATATTAATTGGGTGAAATCCTCCCTGGTAATTAGCCCTAACGCTAGTGTTGAGTGCCGCCTCAGCATTGAATGAGGGTTTGAGTTTTTGTTGACCCTTGAGTTTGAGAAATACTGGGTATTCAGCTGGATGTCGCTGTAAATAAAAAGGAAATCTTTAAAGGTTTAGTACAAAAAGTTCAAGATCGATGTGCATATTGGTTGAGACTTTTGCTCAACAAAGCGGGGCGAGCAACTCTTATTACTTTCGTTCTTTCCTCTCTTCTAGTTAACTATATGTCTGTTCTTTCATTTCTGGTTTCGGTTTGTAAATAGTTGGATCAAATCTTGGCTTAATTCTGGTGGTCTGGTGATGCCGCCTGCCATTCCATTCATTGGATGGCATGGCCTACCTTGTGCCCTCCTAAGCGCTTAGGTGGGTTCGGATTTTGTGACTTTTGACTTTTCAATCAGTCATTGCTTGCTAAGCAGGCCTGAAACATTTGGACACACCCTCAGAGTCTGGTTACTCGGGGTGCTTAAAGGTCGTTATTTTGCTCGGCGCCATTTTTTGCACCAGTTTCAACCGCGTACTTGCTCCTGGATGTGGGGGGGGGGGGTATTCTGGTAGGGCAGCGTATTCTCAATCAGGGCTTATAATGGCTAATCGGGGATGGCAGATCGATTTTGGTCTGGATGGATTGGTGGTTGCCTTCGGTTCCCCCGATAGAATTGCAACCATATCGTACTAGTGCTGATGCTGATTGGTAGATCTCCCATCTGTTCATTGCCAATACTTGTTCTTGGGATTTGAATGTGCTCATGTGCACCTTTCTTGAGGCTATTACTGAAAAAATTGTGCATCTAGCGCTCTTGCCTCTGGACTCACCTGATCGGTCGGTTAGTTCCTTTGTTAGAGGGGATAGCTTCTCTGTCGCGGCTACCTATCGTTTCCTATCCACTAGGCATGCCTATGTTGCTTGCTCGCCCCAGTGCCTGGTCCCTCCTTTTGGTCACGTCTTTGGAAGCTGCCACTCCCGGAGAAACTTAAAATCTTTCTATGGCAATTTAACTTCCCTCTCTCATTGTTGCTTCTCAAATCACAGTGCCCGGTAAACGTTTCTTGCCCTTTGTGCTTGTCCCATATGGAATCCCTCGAACACGTTTTCCTCGATTGTTGCTGTGTCAAGTCAATTTGGACATACTACCAGGGAAAGGGGCCCCGATCTCATCTTCTGCTTCCCACTGGTTGTCCGATTGGCTTAAGTTACTGCTTTATCGGAATAATGGTATTCTTGTCAAAGTCGTGTGTAGTGTTGTCATCCTTTGGTCCATCTGGTTAGGTCAGAATTCGGTGGTCTTCCAAGGAAAGACTTTCCTTCCTTGGCTGATCATTGCCCAGTGCAGGGGCTTACTACATAATATCTTTCGCACCCCAGCTTTCCGCTCGTGTTTGCACAAAGCGGAGTGCAGTACCAGGTTGAAGCCCCTCGGGGTCCTAGTGGACTGCTATGAGCACTTTTACCCTCCCCTGCGTTCCATTTACTTTTTTGATAATTGTGCTTGCTCATTGCCGCCTTTTCCTGTTTTTTGCTCAGTTTCCGTTTTGGGCTCTCCCAGTGACAGAAAATTCGGCATGGGACTGGTTCCATTCAATAAAGACTGGACCCCGATAGGAGCTATTATCGATTTGATCACAGTAGCCAACGAATTGGGTGCCTTTAAGCTTGCTTTTTGTTATGGCCTCAACTGGGTTCTTAAACTCCAGCATTTGCATGTCATTTTTTTACTGCTTGATTGTTCCTTTCTGCTACAGATGGCAACTCACCAAGAAACTGTTCGCCGACTACCTTTTGCTCAGTTTTGCCTAACTGCAGGGAATTGCATTGGGTGCTGGCCACCCAAGGTAAGGCAGCTCCATTGCTGCTGTCATCAGCTTTAGTGATTTTTGTATCCGGGTCTGGTGCGGGGATGCATCAGGAATGGATTGCTAGTGTACAGCCTGCCTAGCTCAAGGCTCTCGCTTTTCTCCTTGTGGTGTTTTTTGTTTCTTGTAGTTAGTGTTTTGGTTTAACCCTGATTGGGGTTGTCATCCATTGTATATTCACCCTTTTAAATCCTGGTATATATTTTTGCTTTTCTAAAAAAAAAAAGATGTAGTCATGGGCGGAACTCTTGCATGCATGAAGCGGCGCGCGCGAAGCGCGGGGGGGGGGGGGGGGTGGAGGCACGGTACCCCCAAAACTTTTGGATTTTTTTTATATTTACGCAAATGCCATTATCTAGTAACATTAATTAATTAGGATTTTCATTTTGTTGTATTTTTTACTTTTTATGCCACAGTCATCATAGTCTTCTTCTTTCTCATTTTTTTGCTCCATTTTGTTCTTCCAAATTCTATATTTCAAATCTCCAGATTACGAAAAAAAACGAATTGATGAAGGTTAGTTTTTTTTAAAGTTTAAATTCTTATAGTATGTTAACTTATACTTAACTATTGTACTTGTACTGTTAATAATCACAGTAATAGTACATTTATAGAGTAAGAGTTAAGTTTCTTCATACAAGATTAGTAATTCTGCAATTCTTTTAAGTTAGCCATCAATTTTTTTAATGTCTTTTTGCGCCCCCCCCCCCCCCCCCCCCCGATTAGACTTTCAAGATCTGCCCTTGGATGTAATTGCCACAAATTAATATTTCATGTTTTATAAGAAAGAAAAGGGATTGTGGACATGTAGTGCTCTTGGACATTATTTGGAAATGCAGGATGTAACCATTTCAGGTCATTGCAAATGGGTTGTAAGTGGGTGAGAGGCAACATTTTGATGAAAAATGCAGGTAATACACGAGGCTGTTGTTTGATGCCTCGTGTTCCTATATGTACGAGAAGTGCACTCGTAGTATAAAGATGGTTGGGAGCTCGAGATACTTTAGTGTCCTTCTGTGTTTGGCAAGGGTGCAGTCTTGAATTTGGGATGAATCTGAATGATCCTTGGTTTTTACGTGGATTATCTCGTTCGCACAAGACTTTTTTTTTGCCGAACCATGTAAAGTTTGTGTAGTCTACTTTCTGGGAGCAATTTTCACGTGGTAAGGGTGTTTTTCAGGAGTTGTTGATTGACATATTTGATGGATATCTTGCGAGTTGTTTCGTACACATTCGAATACTTGAAATCATCACTTTTTGAACCTGTAATTGAAATATTAGAGGAAATTAAGGTGACCAGTTTCCCGTTTGGGATGTAGAATACATCCCTCTAATATTAACTCCGTGATCACTCACAAAAAAACCTCGGCCATCAGATGAAATGAAGTATTTCTATTGGCAAAAGGGGAACAACAAGCTATGGCGAGCTGATTTTATTAATAAAAAAATAGGGAGACCATATCCACTCCAATATGCCAATGAATCATTTGTTTCTGTCAACACTAAGTCTTCTTGATTACTCATTAAATTGTTCGTGTTACTGAAGCTTTTCTTCCAAATTGTTTCTCTAGCTCTATTTGTTGGGCACCTGTATGTTTATGGCAAGTGTTGAAACGATTGAATACGCTACCACGTAAAACGTAATGGGTTCGGAAACATACTGTACGAAGTTTTCAAAAATTCTGACGTAGGATCCTTGTTGTTACGAGCCTCCAACATGCTTGATTTTTTTCGCAGGTACGAAAACGGCTACTAGAGTTGAGTTCTTCGTCCACGAACCAAATCTTAGAGCTTGCTGATTGCTCTAAAGAGAGTGCTATAGAGAGACTGTTATAGAGAAAAGGTTATTGTTATTACTTATGACTTATTGGGATATCTCTGGCCTTTATATAGAGATGCAATTAGAGACTGACTTTACCTCAAACTCTTAGGAGATAAAGATTGTATTTATCTCAAACACTTAAGAGATAAATATTCTCTAAATAACTGTATTTATCCAAACTAATAAATACACATTATCTGTTAGTGAACGGATAATGGGTCCATTGACCCAATTTGTTAACAGCAAGCAAGAAGGGATAGAAGCAACGTTAGGTCATCCTTGAACCCCGCCCCTTAAGGTAAAGTTTGTCAGTCATCGATTCATGACAAGATTGTGCAAGTTAAATATGCATATGTCCATATGTGTGTATTTGTTGTCATATCCTGAAGTACTAAAACAACTTCCTGTGGTTTAAACTCCTTTGTCGCACATTACTTTGAAATGAGTTTTGAAAGGGCTTATAAGTGAGAAGGTACTTTTATAATGTACTTGGTAGTAAGACTAGAGTGTGCTAGTTTCAATGCTATTCGTGTGTGGGTGCGCGAGTTTAGGCGCACTTAGCACTTTGCACGCTTGCCGCGGTAGCGAAAAATGTGACTTATTTTTGAAAAATATTTTGTATTTTTTATAAAAATAAATTTTTTAAAAAATATGTGATTTATTTAAATTTAAATTTTGATTTATTTCAAATAAATATCTGGCAGTTATTTATTTTTAACTTCCTAACAGTTGTGTCTGTCCAAATTCACAATCTTTCTGGCTTTTATAATACAAGATTTTCAGTTCTTTCAGAATATTTACTTGCAATTTTCTTTCTTTAAAAATTGTTATAACCAAACCGTCCACTACTTCAAAGAGAATTCCAAGTTGAATTATCGAATTTGCTATTTGTAGATTTCCAAAAAAAATTTGTTGTATCCTAGAGGATTATTTGTCATTAACCCATCAACAAACTCATTTTTTGAGTGGGGGCAAATAAAGTCTTCAAGACAGCGATTACGCACCTCAAAGTCTTTATCTCTAATTCTAATTCCAATTCCATCAAATATCCAACACTTCCATGACGTATGTTTCAGAGGAATTCAAGGGAATTTTAAAAGGCTTTCTAATTTGCATTCTCTTGCAAATCCTTTTTCCCTCCTAATTTGTTTTTCACTTCTGTGTCATGTAACGTGGTAAAAGGTCAACGACATCTATTTCTTGGTTGCCCTTGCAGATTTTTGTGTAACTTCAAAACTACATTTGGAACTCGATGACTTACACAATGATTCAGTGGCGCATACATCGTGTGCGCGCGTTAGCCAATAGATATATACAGTTAGAATAGAAAATAATTTAAGACAATATTTTAACATACAAGGAATAGAATATAAATGAGTAGCCCTAAAGAATACGAAGCAAATTTAGATTATAAGCAAGCCTTCCTTACATAAAAAACATAAAAAATTGTCGGATAGAAGAAATTGCAGAAAACATATATGTATGTATGTGTGTGTATATATATATATATATATATATATATATATATATATGGGAGCCGATCCACACCCACTAGTGGAGAAATAAAATTTCTCCACCAAACCGCTACAGAGAGTAGCGGTTGGAATTTTTGCTTACCACCAAACCGCTGCTCTTTGTAGCGGTTGGTATTTTTCAAACCGCTACTCTTTGTAGCGGTTGGTATTTTTGATTGTAAGTACACAACCGCAAAAAAGTGTTGCGGTTGCGCCCCACATGGACCCCTTCCCCCCTCCCCCCGTCTCCCCCCACCCCCCTGCCCAACCGCAACAAAGAGTTACGGTTGCGCCCCACATGGACCCCCTTCCCCCTTCCCCCCATGGCCCCCCTCCCCCTTCCCCCCGTCTCCCCCCACCCCCTTGCCCAACCGCAACAAAGAGTTGCGGTTGGCCCCCTCACCCACGTGGTGTCCCCCTCGGCAGCCACGTGGCCTCCCCCTTCCCCCATGGCCCCCCTCCCCTCGGCCGCCACGTGGCCTCCCTTTCCCCCATGGCCCCCCGTCCTCCCCTCCTCCATGGCCCCCCCATGCCCCCAACCGCAACAAAGTGTTGCGGTTGGCCCCTTCCCCCGGTCCCCTTCCCCCGCCACGTGTCCCGTCCCCTCTCTCCCCAGCCACATGGCATCCCCTCCCCCCGCCACGTGGCCCCGTCCCCCCCACCATGCCCAACCGCAACAAATTGTTGCGGTCCCACCCCCACCCCACGTGGTGTCCCCCCCCGTGATGCCCCCCATGGCCCCCCCTTCCCCCTCCCTTGTTTGTTGCTGTCCCCCACCCTCACCCCATGTGGTGTCCCCCCCCCCCCCCGTGATGCCCCCCCTTCCCCCTCCGTGATGCCACGTGGTCACTCACGGATTTTTTTTTCCACTTTATAAACTCTCCTCCCCCGAACCCTTTCTTCCACTTTTCTTCCACTGACCCTTTCTTCCGCTGACCCTTTCTTCCACTTTTCTTCCACTCTCCATCGTCTTTACGCTAGAAGCTCGGTGGATAACCGCTAGAAGATGGTAGATTTTTTTTAAAATATATCAAGTCAAAACAAGTAAGTATTTTTTGGGTTTTCCTATAATTCAATTCAATATTAATTTCAAAGTTCAAAAATAGTCATTGTAGACTCAAATCAAAGATAACGAAGAATACAAATTGAAGGAAACAAAAATCAGATCAATCCGAGATCGGATGAGCGGTATTACATTTATAGATTCCAAAATAGCGATTTTTTAGGGCGTCTAAATGAGGATTTTTCACAAATTTATAAAAAATAGCTAGAGCTAGATTTTGCCAAAGTACAAAAAAGAGACCCTAGTTATTTTTAAAAGATCTATATCAGGGAAAAATTTCAGAGTTTTTCAAATACTGGAAAGGGGTTAACTGATACGCGGAACCTTGAAACTTTGCACTGTAATTTAAAATATCAAGCCAGCGCGATTTAGCTCGAAACTTTTATGAGAACCCTAGGATGTTGGGAAGTTCCATCCCCCAGGATTTCGGACCATTCCGAAGTCGTTAGCTATTTTTTTGGCCGAACGGGCTTTTAAGCGCTCGATCCGGACACCGGTTCGGGATTTTTGGGCGAAAAGTCCGTAGAATACTTTTTAGATCAAGAATGAATTCGGAAAGCCAAAAATAGCATTTCAATGCACTTTTGAGATCGTTCTGATGCCAGGGGCATTTTGGTAATTTGCCACCCCGAGAGGGGTATTTTGGTAATTTTACGGTGTTAAGTTTTTCAAAGGACTTTTTAGTCCAGAAGTGTAAGTCAAACACCTGAAAGGTTGTTTTGAAGCCATCCCCCAGGATTTCGGGCCATTCCGAAGTCGTTAGCTATTTTTTTGGCCGAACGGGCTTTTAAGCGCTCGATCCGGACACCGGTTCAGGATTTTTGGGCGAAAAGTCCGTAGAACTAGACATAAATATTAAGTGTGTACGGGGGCAGAAAGGTGATGAAGTTACTTATACCGTGTTGTAAGTCTGATGTGAGTTCATATGCCTTGCAGGAGATTATGGCTGGAGCTGGATGGATTGATGAGCACGTCATGGCCGGGGACGAAGAGGAGGAGATCCCGAGGAGGACCCCTGGCCAAATGACGAGGAGCCCGAGGAAATAGATTTGTCCGGACCAGAGGATGTGGAGGAGGAACAGGAAGAGACTGAACCTGAGGTGCCGGTGGGATTTGTGAAGGTTGGTAACACCGTATACCGGACACATCATGTGGAGAACTTTTGGAAACGAAGGTATATTGAGGTAGTGAGGGAAAGGGATCACCTGGTGTATCAGGCGAAGGAGATGCGAGCCATGGAGGGGCAGGAGGTAGAAAAGTTAGAGCGACGTCGTCGTGAGGAGTTGGCACGAGCGAATAAAAGGGAAGAGTATACCTTTGATGCGGGGAGAAGGGTGGTTCGGATGATGCAGGATGGGTTACGAGAAACTCATCCGGCGAGGCCGATGCCGAGGGATCGACGCGAAATGCTCCTCGATGAGGAGTATTGGTACATGGCACTCGCTCAAGAACGGAATAGATTTTCTCCAGATTAGAGCGAGAAGGAAACGGAGGGAGGGGTAATGTGTAAAAATGTATAAAGTTGACTACTGATGTGTAGGAATGGATAGCGTTGACTGTTGATGTATATCTTTGTATAACGTTAACTTTATGCTATAACTATTGTCTGTACCAAATGTTAATTGTGTTTATGTTAGGAATGGCTCGTCAATTGTAGGAAATCCTGCTGCACAGCCAGCAGCGGTATTTGATGAAAAATATTTTCCCTAGCGATTTTTAGGGCGTCTAAATTAGGATTTTTCATAAATTTATAAAAAATAGCTAGAGCTAGATTTTGCCAAAGTACGAAAAAGAGACCCTAGTTATTTTTAAAAGATCTATATCAGGGAAAAATTTCAGAGTTTTTCAAATACTGGAAAGGGGTTAACTGATACGCGGAACCTTGAAACTTTACACTGTAATTTAAAATATCAAGCCAGCGCGATTTAGCGCGAAACTTTTATGAGAACCCTAGGATGTTGGGAAGTTCCATCCCCCAGGAATTTGGGTCATTCCGAAGTTGTTGGCTATTTTTTTGGCCGAACGGGCTTTTAAGCGCTCAATCAGGACACCGGTTCGGGATTTTTGGGCGAAAAGTCCATAGAATACTTTTTAGATCAAGAATAAATTCAGGAAGCTTAAAATAGCATTTCAATGCACGTTTGAGATTGTTCTGATGCCAGTGGGCATTTTGGTAATGCGTTGGTAAGCTAGGTTAAAGATCCATTTATAGTTTTGGAATGTAAATATTATGGATACTAAGTTGGTTTACGATTATATTTTGTTCTTAGATATATGGATTTCAACGCCGGACCTCATGATACATCAATCCTATACGATGACGATGACCACGTCGCGAGGCACGTATTTGACGGTGTCGATAGGGGTGTTTTGGAAACAATTCAAAGCACAAGTCACCACGATGAGTGGGTACTAAACGAGGAACAAATACAACTATTACACCGTCAAAATTTATCTATGTTCACCGATCCCGGGATTTGGTCTCGACACGACGATTGCCTTATATCCGCTCTAGTTGAACGATGGAGGAGCGAGACGAACTCATTTCACTTCCGGTTTGGTGAAATGACTATTACATTAGAGGACGTCGGATTTATACTTGGAATCCCATGTCACGGCAAACCCATTACTTCGAGCAAAACGTCTGCATCCATAGCGAAGATGGCTAGGCAGTATTTCCTGGGAATTCCGAGGGAAGCTCTTACAACGAACGGCATCAAACTTAAATGGCTAAGAGAGCAGTATGGCGTGCTACCGGATGAATACACTCCTCACGATTTCGTGACGTATACGAAAGCATTCCTTCTGTATATTATTGGAGCCATATTACTTCCGACGCATTCGAAAAACACGGTGCATCCGAAGTATATGGTGTTCTTGGAGGATCTTGAGGAGGTATACTCGTATTCGTGGGGTTCAGCTGTCCTTGCGCACCTATATCGAGCACTGCACAAAGCTACGAGAAAGAGTGCAAAGTCCATTGCCGCCTGCCTCACTCTATTACAGGTTTGAGCATTTATTTTCTTGGTTGACGTGTCAATATATTCGTGCATTAATGTGCTAATTCCAGATAATGTTTGCATTCACAGGTTTGGTCTTACGAGAGGCTACCCACGGGTCGTCCACAACCGCGGGAATATTCTGATGAGACGTGGCCTAGGGTGTGGGCCTGGGGGCCTACGACCAACCGGAGGAGACGGGTAGACCCGCACCACCATCTAAAGTTCTATCGGGGGGAACTAGAGATACTCAATGCATCCCAGGTGACGTGGCAGCCATATAGCAAGGTGATGCATCGGTTGGATGAGTGGTGTTGGCAACTTCCGGTGTCGTACGTGCTGGCAGGTTTGGTTCGGGTGCCGCTTATTCACTTCGAAGTATGTGAGTTTCAGATGCCCGATCGAGCTATGAGGCAAGCTGGCTGTCTACAAGGGATACCAAAACCCGCTGTAGACATGCGGTCATACAGGAGTGGTCGAGGGCCGAACTTCGAGGTGCCTGATGCCTTGAATTTGTTGAGCGACGAGGTGCAACAGTGGAATACCTGGCAAGAAACATATGATAGCCTTGTATCGCTGAAGGCCGACAGCATCAGCATTGAGGAGTACCTGCAATGGTTTCTCAAGGTGACGCGCACGAGGGTGAATCGCCCTTCCCAGGCGAGGAAGACATCGTATGCGCCACGTGAGATCTATGACCAGTTCTGGGCATTGAACATTGTAAGTCATGCTAGTGTTGTTTCAATTTTTATTTGCGCACCTTATCTACCATGCCTGAAATGATTAGCCATATTTTGTATGCATGTTTTTTAGGTTGACCAGGGCACTGAGGTGTTCAAGCAGCTGGAGGGGTTTGACTGGTTTGTCGCGCAGGCTCCTGACAATCTCAAGAGGTCCATTGAGAGGTACAAGACTGAAGTTCAAAACTTTAGTCTTGCGTACCGGGGTTACCAAGGGGAGCCGTCTAGTCGCTTGCCTCCTGACGCGTACGACTATCAGCCCCAGAGTCAGGTGTGGGAGCCGTCTACTCGCTTGCCTCCTTCCGCGTACGACTCTCAGTCCCAAAGTCAGGTGTGGGAGCCGTCTACTCGCTTCCCTCCTGACGCGTACGACCATCAGCCCCAGAGTCAGGTGTGGGAGCCGTCTAGTCGCTTCCCTCCTGACGCGTACGACCATCAGCCCCAGAGTCAGGTGTGGGAGCCATCTACTCGCTTGCCTCCTGACGCGTATGACTATCAGCGCCAGAGTCAGGTGACCCAAGTAGGAATCCAGGCATCGCGCCCAAGCATCCGGTCGGATAAAGGACAACCGACGAAGCCATTGAGTCCGGCCAAACGGGATTGGATCGACCGGCACTACTTTGGGCATGAGCCAATCGCTACAGCAGACTTTCCAGTTTCAGGATTCCTAGCTCACTCTGATCTAAGACTGTTGGCGCCAAACACAGATATTTCAAATTTTCTTATTGACGCGTATATAGATCTGCTCCGTGTTAGAGAGCTAAATTATAACACCTGCCAAACTTTGAAGCTCAACATGTATGCCTCTTTTGTTATCCCCTTCATGGTGAATAGCATGAAGGAGTTCACAGAATGGAGGAGGACGCGAGGGACAAGCAAGGGTGAATGGAGACCATCTGCAAACGTGCTTTCCTACTTGAACGCGGACTATCAATGTCACGCAGCTGAGGCGAACCTAATCATGCTACCTGCTCTTCATGCAAGCCACTTCTTCCTATTAGTTCTTTTTCCAGAGAATAAAGTGGTCCACATATACGATAGCCTAAGGGAAGACGGACCTGGTCGGCAGCTGGCGCAGGTGTACTCCACGTACATCAATGCGGTGGTTAGTTTATATTTCTTGACCTTCGCTCATTGTCTATTCTTCTTGTTATATAGGCTTGATATCCTTTTTTATTGTTGGATGCAGACTACTATCATTCCACTAGCGTGCCGACATTTTAAGGGGGAAGCCATCACGAGCAAAACAATGATTGATCCTTGGACGGTCGTGACAATACAAAACCGACCAAAGCAATATAACAGTCATGATTGCGGGATTTACGTCCTCAAGTACATGGACTACATAGCTCGCTCGGATGTGCTCGAATATGATACGTGGTCTCGAAACGATGCCCTGACGTTTAGATATAGGATAGCCTGGGAGCTGAAAAAGGGTGTAGCTAGACGCCTTCCTTACCATTATCCTGATATGTAATAGACGTTCGTATGGATTATTATTACTATTGTTGTATTTTGGATATTAAGTTTTGAAAATTGAATTAGCCTTACTATTACTATTGGTGCATTTTGGACAAATGGGCTAACTAGCGTGCCCAAGGTGCAATGAGCAAAAAAAAAGTGACAAAAAAAACGACGTAATTTTTCGGAAGTTATGAATTGGGCCCCTAAAGTGTGCCCGAACAGGGCCTTCGTAGGAAAACCCAAAAAATAATGTGTCTCGTTTTTTTCCGAAATTGATACAAATGGGCTAACTAGCGTGCCCAAGGTGCAATGAGCAAAAAAAAGTGACAAAAAAAACTACGTAATTTTTCGGAAGTTATGAATTGGGCCCTAAAGTGTGCCCGAACAGGCCCTTCGTAGGAAAACCCAAAAAATAATGTGTCTCGTTTTTTCCCGAAATTGATACAAATGGGCTAACTAGCGTGCCCAAGGTGCAATGAGCAAAAAAAAAGTGACAAAAAAAACGACGTAATTTTTCGGAAGTTATGAATTGGGCCCTAAAGTGTGCCCGAACAGGGCCTTCGTAGGAAAACCCAAAAAATAATGTGTCTCGTTTTTTCCCGAAATTGATACAAATGGGCTAACTAGCGTGCCAAAGGTGCAATGAGCAAAAAAAAAGTGACAAAAAAAACTACGTAATTTTTCGGAAGTTATGATTCCACAAACCAAATCACAAATTTAATCATTATAAAAGTTCAATTTATACAACTGAAACATTAACCCTAACACTCATCATCATCATCGTCCTCTTCGACCATACTGCCAGGTTCGATACCTAACACTTTATAATGGTTTCTCTTGTCATGATCAGTCATCTTATTACACAACGCACACTTTCGCAATTTTTTTTGACCCGTTGCTTCTTCAATCGGATTCTTCATGCGTATTGCTCGTTTTCGCCCTTTTGTTTGAGAAATAATCGGATCAAAAATGTCGTCCTCCTCACCTTGCAGGCTAGTGCCGTCAATGACTGGCTGTGAAGCTCGATTGAGCGGTCTGTCTCTTCTTTCTGGTAATGCCGCCCTAAACTGTGCAAGGTTAGCCTTATCCCGTGCGGCTGCTTCAACTTGATACCTGTACCCATCGAATGTTGACGCTGCATCCAATGATAAACCGTGCATGATGTTACAAAGGTGATTATATCGCAGCGTCTCAGATTGCTCGAAATCAACTGAAACATTGGGCACGTAAGGAATGTGACCGTGGACTCTATTGGCTTCCTTCGTCCACCGTTCCAAGATATACTGTGGAGGGATTTCATGAGCATTCTTGGCGCTAAAAACCCTCAACGCGTGTCGACAAAGTATACCTTTATGCTCAAACAGTTGACAGTTGCAATTAACCAACCCGGTGTCCTTACAAACTGCAACGGTAAAATGTCTTCTGCTCCTCGGAGCCGACGAAGAGCACGGATTGGCGAAATTCGTCACATTTGTCAACGCATAAACCTTGAGATCTCTGGTGGAATACTCGTGCAACTTTGTCATGCTATATTGATTCGACTTTAGCAGTTCCTCTTGAAACTGTCTAAACATTTCCTTGGTATAGACTTGAGCCGCATGAGCCTCCAAAGGTGAAAAGACTACTATGGCTCTTTCTTTGTAAACTGTAGCCGCGTCGGCTTCTCTCTCAAGGAAAAATTGCCTGTCAAGAGCTTTCTGCATCTCTAGTACGAACTCTTGTATACTAGAAGAATGGCCTACGTACCCATCAAAGAATGCATTCATACCTTCGCTTCTCGAGGTCGTAGTCATTCCGGCTGCAAAAAATTGCTTGGTGTAGGCACCGACCCACTGTGTCTTGATCTCATACAACGATTGTAACCATTCATGATTGTGCAAATAGTAGTCATCCATTAACTTGGCCCACCTCTCCTCGAACACGTCTACCGTCAACGATTTCTTCACACATGTATTAAAGTCAGTCTTGAATGTCGGATGGTTTGCATATACATTGTGAAGCCGTTCGGGATATTTGTTGCTTATGTGCCATGTGCACAGGCCATGGTGAGTATCTGGAAGGACCTTAGCGATTGCATTTTTCATTGCCAGATCTTGGTCGGTGATGATGGTCTTTGGAGGAATATGATACATTGCTTTAAGCCACGTTTCAAATAACCACGTAAATGACTCCTCCGTCTCATCCCTAAGCAGGGCAAAGCCAAACAAGATTGACTGATAGTGGTGGTTCACCCCGGTGAACGGAGCAAAAGGCATAGAGTACTTATTTGTGCGGTATGTGGTGTCAAACGTCACAACATCCCCAAAATTTTGGTAAGCAGCTCTAGAACGGGCATCCGCCCAAAATATAGTACTAATGCGGTTCTCATCATCCAGTTGGAGACTATAGAAAAAGCCAGAATTCTCACTCTGAAGGTGCCTGAAGATATCAAGTGTAGCTTGAGAATCACTCTTACCGAAAGACTCTCTCCTCTGAACACGAAGTTCATTTCGAAGGTCTACTTCGTTGAAACTCAACTTGTCAATCCCCCCAACCTGGCTTGAGAAAACCCCCATCATTCTAGAAGGTGGAATTTTAGCCTCGGCCATTGTAAATATCAGTTGTCTGTGTGCCGCGCTTATTTCTCGGTGTTGATGAATTTGACCAATCTTACTAGGGGTCATCAACTGATGATTATGGCTCAACTCCACTCCCGTCACAACCCAATGGCTTTCATTTCTCCGGTGTACTGCATACACATGGGCCTTGCAGCCGGTACCCGGAAATGTGTCCCGTTTTCTTTGTCTTGTTGGCCCTTCGTCACTGACCTGAACAACCGGGGGTACATACGGTGCTCCTCTATGACACTCAAATAGTCTTCCACAAATTTGATCTGTATTCGCCCGTTTTCTACTCGTCTTAATTCTAATACCGAAACCTATCGTTTTCGAATATGCTCTATAGTATGCTTCAACTTCGTCCAGTGTTTGAAAAACTTGACCCAAGTAAGGTGGATCAGAACCTTCACAAAAAGTATTTCCTCCAGTTGCATCCATATTGATACTGAAATCTAAAAAATAAAAATGTATATCATTCTCAACAAGTCATAGAATTAAATAAAATAAAAATAAAAATTATTTCCTCCAGTTGTGTTACAATGTTCAATCACCAAAATACCCCCGGTAAGCGACAAATTATCGAAATGCCCCCGGGGGTTTATTATCACCCTAACGCCCCAAACCAGCTTCAAAACAACCTTTCAGGTGTTTTACTTACACTTCTGGACTAAAAAGTCCTTTGAAAAACTTAACACCATAAAATTACCAAAATACCCCTCTCGGGGGGGTGGCAATTTACCAAAATGCCCCCTGGCATCAGAAAATCTCAAAAGTGCTTTGAAATGCTATTTTAAGCTTCCTGAATTCATTCTTGATCTAAAAAGTATTTTACGGACTTTTCGCCCAAAAATCCCGACCTGGTGTCCGGATCGAACGCGTAAAAGCTTTCGGCCAAAAAATAGGCAATGACTTCGGAATGGCCCGAATTCCTAGGAAATGGAACTTCCCAACATCCTAGGGTTCTTATAAAAGTTTCGCGCGAAATCGCTCTAGTTTGATATTTTAAATTACACTGCAAAATTACAAGGTTCCCTGTATCAGTTAACCCTTTTCCAGTCTTTGGAAAAATCTGAAATTTTTCTCTGATATAGATATTTTAAGAATAACTAGGGTCTCTTTTTTACACTTTGGCAAAATGTAGCTCTAGCTATTTTTTATAAATTCATGAAAAACTGTCAAAAAACACAAATTTTAGACTATGGTAAGAACAATTTAAGCATAACACAATTTAAACAATCCATTGGTAAGAACAATTTGAAATTAACATTGAATTATAAGAAAATTCAAATTACTTACTTGTTTTGACTTGATATATTTGAAGAAAAATCCACCGATCTTCTAGCGAAAAAATCTACCGATCTTCTAGCGTAAAATTTTTTGTTTGTATTGTTGTGGAGATTATGTAGGTGAGATATGGAGTTAGAAGACAGTCGGTAAAGATGATGGAGAGTGGAAGAAAGGGTTCGGGGAGAAGGGATTATAAAGAGAGAAAAGTGAGGGAGAGAGATGAAAGAAGACAGAGAAAAAAAAAGTCCGTGAGTGAGCAGTAGTCAAAGGCTGCGAAAGAAAAAAAAATTGCAGAAGACTTTGCGTCCAAAGCTTTAGGGGGAGGACACCACGTGGCATCACGGAGGGGGAAGGGGTGGGGCCATGGGGGAGGGGGCACCACGTGGGGGAGGGGGCGTAGGGGCCATGGATAAGAGCCAACCGCAACTCTTAGTTGCGGTTGGGTTTTTTTGAGGGGGGAGGGGGGGGGGGGGGGGAAGGACATGAGGGGGGTGGACATGGGGGGGGGGGGGAGGGGGGGAAATGATTAGCAACCGCAACAATTTGTTGCGGTTGGGTGGATAATATCCACTGGTGGGTGTGGATCGGCTCCCTATATATATATATATACACTATTTATAAAGATAACAGGACTTATGGTGTAACACCCTTTTAGTGATACATTGAAAGTCGCGTGTGCCCTATCAAGGCAAAAATGTACAAAAAACCATTAGCCCACTCTTCAAAAACTTTTAGTTACCACAAAGAGTCACCGTCTCCCCATACTTCATGTACGGCGACAGACCAGCCTAGATTTCATGCTACAATTTTTCTTTTCAACACTCCAGCGGTAAGCCTGAATCAATTGGTCAAATTGGTATTTCTGCCCTACGTCAAGCTTCAAATTCTATATTTATGCCCTGCCTACCTTTTTTTTTCCCTATATTTTACTTCATTTGCATTTTTTCCAGCATTATGTTTCTGCATTTTGTGCATCTGTAATTGGGTGAACTTTGGGTGGAAGAGAGGTGCGATCTCAAATTTTCTTTTGTGCATTTCCCAGATCTCCATTTTCTTTACATATAAAGAAAATATGCTTTTTGGTGTAACACCTATTTTGGTGTTACATAACTATCTATCTAAAATTATGATATTTGATACCCTAAGAAATTTTTTAATAAGAAAAAAAATGAGATTTTATATAGTAAATAACTACCTATAATAAGGACATATTTGAACTTCACAATTTAAACTTCGCTAAAAGATGTAGTTAAATTATATTTTAAAGGCTAAGCTTGGTATTATAAAATGTCATATTGCTAACTTCATTTTCGTGCACCCTCGTGCATGCCACGGCAACTAGGTCTAGTAGAAGTGACTCACTAACCGTATTGCGTCCACGTATTTAACCTAATTATATGTACGGAGAAGCTATTTATGTATACAAGTGAACAATATAAAATTAGTGAAACCTTCCACTAGAGTAGAAAGCACAGAGTAACATAAACAAACCCCCTACAAGAAAGCAAGCAGA
>JAVXUP010004490.1:0-31469 GCA_033070095.1 Escallonia herrerae
AACAATATGAGATTTTTTTTTCAATGGCAGCTCTATAGTGGCGATGGTGGCGCATGATGGTTAGAATGCGAACTTGCAAAGATAATGGGTCGGTTAGTTGTTATGTGCAGGCCATCTCACTGGCCGGTTTGTGATTAAGATTGCGGTGGCGATTTTATTGGTGGTTGTGACACATTACTGCAGACGATATGGTGTTAGCCTTGAGGTCTTTTGCTAGTGGATCCTACAGATGACACTAATTTATTATGCTAAAAAGTCAATTTGGAATCACAGTCTGAATTGATGACCTGCAAGTCAGAAAAAGAGTGATCACCTGATAGGAAACTCTTTAATATTAAAGTAAGAACGCAATTATATGGTCTGAAAAAGCAGGAAAAACGACGTTTGTATGTTCCATTCTTGCTTTGGGGGGGGGGGGGTGTTTGGGGGTAGTTATCATTATACAGAGATAGATGTAGAATCCTAATAGTATTTTGAATGATGGTTGGGTTTTGAGCCCGATCCTTAGATATCATCTTAGAGTTCTTTGAGAATCCTAATATAACAATATGGCAAACTAATCCTAGCTGACCTAGTTTGATTGGGAATGCCATGTGTTTTTCCAATAATTGAGAGTTTTTTTCAGTTACATCAGGCTTCACATGGGATTGGGCTCCTCGATCTGCTACGCAACACAATTGCTGTAACAACTTTAGCGATTTTTTTTCACTATAAATGTTTTCTCCGTAATGAAAGTAAATAGCAACAATTTTTGTAGCATATATACATTCAGCAGATTCTATTACATAATGTTTGCCGTATAAGAGAGGTTCAGATGGGCAAAGCTCAACCACTCTTATAAATGCATTTTACAGCTCTGTTCAAGATCGGCCGAAGTTCATAGCCAGACAATACTTATAGTTCAAGCTCGTTTATGCTATTCACTCATTTAGTTTAGTGATTTGAGCTTCAGAGCTTCAAGCTCGACGATGGTTGAGCTTGACACTAACCAAGGAGCATAAGATACCTACACGCTTTATTGATCATTGCTGTGTTTGGATTTTCTAGAAATCTATGCATAACTGCTAGTGATTTTGTTTGGTTGAGTAAGGTCAGTACGTAGTCCAAGAATTTAATATCACGTTACATTGATAAAATAGTCGCGAAACACTTTGAACGACATTTCTAACACTCACTTTTGGTTACCATGCATGTGGATAACACTTCCGGGACAACTTCTTGCCAATATAGCACAACTACTTCATACTGCAGCCACATTTTGGTTGGACTATAAAAAAGTTACATTGCTTAAAGATGTATTGAGAAAGAAAGTAGAAGAAAACAGCTACCTAACGTCAGAATTTTGTCTAAGGCAGTAGTTTAACGTATACATCCCAAGTTGTGTATACAACATAACCAAAAATCGAAAATTTTCAATCCAAATATTTCTTCCTGCAGTATTGGCACATGCAAAGTTATGACCTGATGAACATTATGCAACAAGCAGGCAGTGAATCAAACAAGCATGTCATGATTTAGTTTACCTTATCTTCAGCTGCAAGTTCCTCAGCAGTTGCAGCAGCAGAGACGACACCACCAGTAGATACAGCAGCAGAAGCGGTGTTGCCAGCCAAACCAGCATTCAAGACGAAGTCGTCGATATCCCTTTTCTGCACGAGCTTTGCAAAAAGCATTGGCCAGTAGGACTCCGCAGTCACATTGGCCACTTTCAACATGGTGGTGATCTTCTCAGCCTGATTTACAGTGATGAAACAAAAACATGCCCATCCATTAGATTCCATCTACTCAAAGAGTAGGTCTCTGCATAGATCCTTTTTAATTGGTTATTATTTATCCCCTGATAATTCTTTGACTGGTCATTGTTTCTAGGAAAACCAAGGGTATTACAAAATGAGATACAACAGCTTCATAAATAGCTTATAATTTAATTTGAAAAAGCTGTTAAATTTCTTTTAGTTATAAGCTATCTAACAAAACCAAGTGCAAAGGTCACAACCCTACACCAACATATAAATGCAATCGAGGATGAGTTATTAGTATCATACCGTAATAGGGATGCCATCGTCGTGGAGGGCCAAACAGGCATAGGTGCAAGCGAGCTCACCAACTGAAGGCATGATCTCGTATCCGAAGATAACTCTTTTCTTCTATCTACAAGATGGCGGGGAAAAGCTAGTCTGTCGTAACCTTTTTTTTTTTTGGGGGGGGGGGGTTGACAGAGGAGTTGTAGGGTTTCTGGGTGTAGAGTTGGAGGCGTTTGGGTGCTATTTATAGTTCTGTTTCCAGACTCTTCTAGCACAAGTTTAAATCTGCTAAATACTAGGAGTTTAAATCAGGCCCATAAGTTTCAAACTCGGACTAGGGAGTTAATAGAAAGAAATTCCAAATTGTAATCAAACCAAGGCTCGGCCTGCTAATTAATCCAAGTCCCAGTTGAATCAACTTCCCCAGAGCCATCCCTATATCTCATATAAAGCCGGCAGTGCACTATGCGACTTATAGTGTGGTTGATACCTTGAAGCTCTCGGAAGCCATGGCTTCTGATGATTTCTACTCCGTGACCAGTGAAGATTGTGATTGTCTTCTGAACTCCTGTGACCACCCTCCCAGTGCCAGTGAAGAAATTTTGCAGTTGTATCTCGACCAACAACAGAAGCTTGCGATGCCCGGGGATCCGATGGCGCGATCGCCGTCTTTCCTGGAAGTGGACGAGATGCTGGTGATGTACGAGGCTCTGGCATCGCGATTGACGTCTTTCTTGGAAGTTGAGCGAATGACGTCTTTCTTGGAAGTCGACAACTCCTTAAAAGCCATGCCTACTTGTGATTTCTTGTCCAAGTACAGCGATTGTGATTGTCCTGCTTGTGAGTGTCTTCGGAACTCTCGTGACCACCCTCCCAATGCCAGTGAAGAAATTTCGCAGTTGAATCTCGTCCAACGACAGGAACTAGTGATGCCCGGGGATCCGATGACGCGATCGCCGTCTGTCCTGGAAGTTGACGAGTCCTTTCTGGCAGCGGTGCTGGTGATGCACGAGGCTGTGGCGGCGCGAATGACTTCTTTCTTGGAAGTGGACAACTCCTTTCTCACACCATGGAGTTACAAGCCTTATGGATTGGATCGAAAGATGGATACAAATAGAGATGCAAAGCAGCGGATGAAATTTCAGCCCGGATCGTACTTTGGCACTGACGAAAGTTTCTCCTCCTAATCTGGATGACAAAAGTTTCTTCACTTGCAAGAAGTGATAAGGGATGAGAAAGTTTACTCGATCTTGTCTCTCTCTAGTTTAAGCTGTAGTCCTATTAGCTAGGTTAAGAATTCATGGATTGTTTTGCAAGTAGATCTTCTGATATTTAAACTGCAAATTTTAAATATTAGTTTCACCTATGCGTTTCAAAAAAAAAAAAAGACACACACACACACACACAATAACCCCCCTTCATTTAGTCCTCCATAATCTCCCTTTGTTGCCGAGCCGGATGCTACTTGAAATAACAGGTTTGCACTTATGTATTTTAAGGAAAAACGGAGGTTGCAATGTTTACATTATCGGTCAAATTATCCGTAATCTTCTTTGGAATGCCGACTCTAATGCCCCTTCCTCTTTGAAAATAGAATGTAACTCTTAAATAATGTGTGAAGGTCTCTTCTCTCGTTGTTAGTGTTGGAGTAAACTCGTTAGATCGAGCACCTTTGCCAATTGAAAGAGAATTTGCTAGCTTCTCGCCGACCATCCCATTTTCACTTTCAAACAGCACTTGTTTTTCCCGAGATCTCAGAGCTTAACCAACAATCAGCCGTCCCTTTCAAGAAATACGATCAAACTGGAGGGATTTTAATTACGGCGGGTTTCGCTTCCATTCAAACATTCGAATGGGGTTCATTGGTGGCATAGCGATGCTAGAGTTTCAAATAAGATACCATAAAATTCAACTTCTATCTCATGCTCCTAGACCCGTTTCCAAATGCGAACGGCCTTTTCCTAGCACTTGACTTTTTTCTAAGCTGTCATATGTTTGTTTAAACCTCTTTTCTTGCTAAAAATTTTATATTTTGTTCACATACCATTTTGTTAGTTATAAATCAAGAAAAAATCACAGTGTCTAAAGTAGACTTTCCGACGAGAGAAACACATAAAACCATAATTATATAGCTTTTCATGTAAGCGTAAGTTGTAAGAAGAAAAGCTGGCCGTCCCCTCAGCTCCCCATGGCTGCTCTAATTTGGATTTTCAGTCAACTGAATTTAGACATGCTCAAATGGACGATTTTCGTTCAATAGTTGAAAGGGTGGGCTTCATCTTGTGATTTGCATGAGTACCAAATGTCCCGCATGCTAAACAATCAACACGAGAGGACAGCATGAAAGAAACTCCCAGAACAGCACGTATCCCTACCACGACGTGGTTTGTATTTCGTGTCAAATGCTGCCCTGCTTCTGTTTGTCTTACGAAATTTTAAATAAGGAGAGAGAATAAATGACGGTGACCATATCTGCATGATGAAGTGACAACCACGCCCAATGTCTACCACGCAGAGAAGGTGTATTGTCACACATAAAGAGGGTATCTCTTCCATCCAGAAATTTTCTAAGAAATGAGAAGCCGCAGATAGAACGATGGAACCGGAGGATGTACGTCATGCAAGGAATAGGAGGGTGCTGGAAGTTTTTTTTATTTTTTATTTTTATGATAGTAGTATTAAGTAGAATTTAGGTTCCATTTGATAAAATTTATTTTTTCAGTCTTATAAATTAGAGAAAATAAATGCGTTTGACACACAATTTTTATTTTTTTTCCTTCAGTTTTAAAATTTATTTTTTAAAATAGGGCTGTTTTTGAAAATTCCAAAAAAGAGTTTCGGTTTTCAGTTTTTCTGGTTTTTATTTTGAGACTTCCACCACCACCACCACCCTCCCACCGTCGGTAGCCGTCAGCCACCACCACTGTCGGCCACCGCCACGCCCCACCACCGCCACCGCAAACCGCCACCAAAGATAAATTCAAAATAAAAATTGGGTAATCAAACACCTATTTGTTTTTGTAAAAAAAGAAAAAAATTAAACTGATTTTGATTTTTTTTTTTGGAAACTGAAAACCAAAACTGGAAGTGTTACCAAACATTACCTTAGTTAGGGGGCTTACGTTTAGCTTTTTTTAACTCAAATTTTGTAATGATGACAAAAAATGCTTTTTTCGTGTACTTTTATTTTTTTCCGATTTTGTTTTAGATAAAAAATTCAAACAGTACAAAAAATTTTGAAAACACCTGTGTCAGAGAATACCAAATCCATATCACTGTTCACAATTTTTCGGCCAGTGGCTCTGACGCCTAGCTGCAATATCCATTCGTAGACAGACTTTAGGTTGCCTCTCTTTGCTCTCTCTCTCCCATTTATCTCCTCTACCTTCCATGAATAACAGCTCCTCACTTTAATCTCACGCCTTTCCCAGAAGCTGCACCGAGACAGAGCCGAAGACCCAGCTTACATACGACGGAGAAGCCACCGGTACTTGCCATCTTCGAAAGAAGCAGGCACCATTCCGTGACCGGAGAGAACGATTTTCCATCGCCTGCACAATCCTCAAGGTTTTGATCATCTCTCGCTCTTTACTTTTTCGTCGTTCGTTCCGCTACTCTCCTCTTAATTTTTGCTTTCTCTTCTTTGATTTTCAACATTTGGTTTGGCTATGAATGATTATTGAGGGTTTTTTTTTTTGGAATTCTGTTGATGAATTTGGGAGAGTTTTTGGCGGAGAAAATTTCGTAAGAAGAATTTGCGGGGTTGAGATGAGATGGAGATTGATCTCAATCCGACACAAATTGACTGGTAGAGACAGGGAAATGGGAACCCACTAACCTGAGAAACCCATATGAAGAATCCTAAGAGAAGAAACGGATCTCAAAACCCAACAAGACATCGCAATTCAATGACAACATCAAAACGCTGAATCAATGCTTGCCATTAACGAGATTATATGTATGTATATGCTCATGCAAGTTTACACCAGGATATCATAGTTCAATGCTCCAAATGAGATAAAACAATTGTATTAAATGACAGAGAGGGAAGGTTCCTACTTTTAATTTATCAGTGTACACAGTCACGATCAAAAAGTAACTTTACAGTAAATGGAGAAGATGAAAAGTGCAAAATTCATGTCACCTTAAGGAGGTGGAATCAGAATGGAGCCCAAACCCAGGTGGGTATACATGCCTGCCAGGTGTTTGATGAAAGGCATAAGCTAGATAGAGTGGAATGCTGAATCTTAGCTAGAATCCACATAGACATGAAATAAATATGTAAATACGAGCAATGATGATAACAACTCTTGTCACTCTATTGGAGGTCAGTAGTGCAGAGTGACGAAAATGATTAGGGGTTATGCTGCATATCAGCATATCAGTGTAATAACTTACACACAAGGTTTTGATTAAGAGTAATGTGTATGTGCAAGTGTTTTGGTCAGTTTGCTGACTGAAAATGTGTAGGGCGTAAATGACGGGCCTTTATACAAAAATACAACACTACAAAAGCTTTTTCTTTAGCATTTGCATTAATTTGCTTAATTTTGGTAAGCATTGAGATCAGTAATGAGTGTGACTTGAACATATTGCGCTTTTTATTTATAGCCCTTATAAGACAGCATTTTCCATAATGCATGTACAAGGGGGAACAATAAACACTATTTGTGGAATAAATTGTGAGTCAATTGGGGTAAAACATGAATTATTAGAGCCAACACCAAATTCACCATTAATAGAACCGAGGAAGAGAACTAATGTGTGTAAAGTATTGATGACCAGTTGTGTTAATCTCAATAATTTTTGGTCTTGTACCCAATTCATTGAAGTGATCATCAATGGTGTACTATTGGCCATTGGGGCAAGCAATCAAGACTTGGAATGGTTGGCACTGTGATCATATTACTTAGTACGAGGGCTCATGCTAATTGCCAAACCCTGCGTTCTGCTTAGGACCTAAGGTACTAATAAGCTATTCTGCTCTTGAAGTCTAAAAGCTGCACTTTGCTAGGCGTTAACCTCTTCCTTGTCGAAGATAGAAGAGATCAGTTCTTGGCTATATGTTTTAGAACCAACAACATGTTCTATTCAATGATTGCGAGAAGCAGCAGCAAGAAATAGTGCAGAAATATAATAGAAAACATAAGATTGGAGTTGCTTCAAAACAAACCATTCTAGGTTACAATGAGGGCAACATGTGCACCAGCACTTCTGTTTTGTAATTCATTACAGGCGCGCTTACATACTTTTTCCATATGAAATTAAACATGGCCCTATTCTGAAATGATCTAAATGGAAAACCAATAAAGAAATAGTTAGGGATACATTTTTGTGTCTTTGGCTGGACGAGATCTTTGGTTCTTAGTGTGGTCTAAATTTATCAATTTTGTGCTCACTGCTGTTCTTCATTATATTTTCCATAACCCCCTGCACGCAATACTTTTGATTTCCCCGTACTTAATTAGTTGATACATGTGACCACTTCAATGATTTCATGGTAGAAGGAATTCGAGTATATGGAGATGAGGCATATGTTTTTGAAACTCCCGACTTGTCTCAGGCTGTGTGTAACTACATGGCCAACTTCAGGGATGGGTTGGCGGATCATATATGGAGAGATCATGTTGCGACTAATAATAGTCCCCGCCGTGGGTGATTGTTGGTTTACATCGACACAATGTTCGTCAATGTGTTGGGTTACAAGCGCTTGATGATTGTTAATGTATCGCCGTCGCCATATGTTTTATGATTTTAATTTGGGTAATGTATGTTTACAATGAATTTTATATGTACTATGACAATGCTGTTTAAAGTTGGTTTTTTTTTTGCTCTTTAACAATTTTTGTATTCATTTTTTAGTCATGGCCTTGTGAGTCACGCTTATGCAGTAAATTAATTAATTATATGCACGTTGTAATATTAACACGATGATAAACTTATCAAAAGTTCTTTTCTAATTCTTTCTCATATTTACATCCTTTTTGTGTACGAATAGTGTAGGGTTAACATAGAAAGATTTGTGTACAAATAGTGTAGAAAAATTTAAACATACAGGACTAGTTCAGAAAAAGTTGGTGAAAACGAAATGAAAATGGTAAACGTACAGAAAAAATTGAAAAAGTAGATACGAAAAAAAGTAAAAGTACATAATACGATTTTAGAACTAAATATTAAATTCTGAAAAACAAAAACAGAATACAAAACATGGAAAAAAATTTCGTAAGCGTACAGCCCTTTAGTTACTTTTTTTTTGAATAGTCAAAACTGTGATTTATATGCCCCGTCAATATGAGAATTAGGATTCGCCTTGAGATTATTCGAAAATGGCCTTTGCTATTCCACCACCCTTGAGGTTCGAATGTAGTTAGTTAAGCTATAGTACTTGTACATATTCCGGTTGTTGCCCTGAAGCTTCTCCTTTCCATACTTTTCATTTGACTTTTTGTTCTCATTTGACTCTTCTTTGTGGTCCCTAATAAAAAATTACTATGTTTGTTAGTGCCACAATGCAAATGTCTATCGGGAAAAACAAAAATGAACTTCTACCTACCCACTTCAAAAGGTAGACTTTTATGTATCTCTTTGGCATGTAACTGGTATATATTGTATCAATTGCTATTGCAACTTGCCTAATTGCTTCCGTGTCGAACTGTACACACCTATTAAGGATAGGGGAAATCAACACATAAGGTGATCGAAGATATAAATTTAAGCTCCTCCCTGGTTAATTGCACTGCCTTCTAACATGGGTATGCTATTATTGTATAATAACTACATGAGATTTGAATAGTTAACAGAGGATAATCCTTCTTGTTCTGGTGAGGTTCCATAACCAAAAAAATCGTTATAAGTGTTTAACGATAAAAAAAATTATGGCTAAAAAACAGTTTTGATCACCCAAAAAATATTGTTAAGACTTTTAGGGCACCTCTACCGTACGGCAGAGGATCTCGACCCGCATTATTTCGGGGAGTTTGATGGAGAATTACACCAACATAGTTAATCACCCATTGCTTTTGAAGTTCACAATGACAATGGTTCATTAATTACACACTTTATGAATAGGACTGCAATTTATGGCTCCTCGGTACGGACTTGAAATCCGTGACATGGAGGTTATCCCTCATTTTCAACCCTTTGGGTTATGCTTTCTGTGTGTTTAGAAAACGAGAATGTCGGAATAGCAGTTGGTTCCTATTTGAACTACATAACGACCATTTGTTCACGTACTTGTAAGAGCATATCCAATTACAAATAAGATGTTATGATTGAGAATCCAATCAAAAGAAAAAATAAAAGAAGAAGATATCGCCACCCGAAAAGTACATGAAGTATTACTAGCAAATATGTAATTATGAAGTGCTAATTAGACTACTTTTAGTTCAAGTGTAACTTTAGAAGTAGAGTAAATTACGCCAATGAACATGGCTACTATCAATTTGATCACTAGACTTGCATTTGTGTCATATATTAATTGACCATGACCATTGAATTTATTAATTGGCCTACTAAGGTCCTTCCGTTAGCTTTAATTAACTCTAAGTCCGTTGAGTGCCTATCTGTGAGGCACATGGAGCTTAAAGAAGTGGCAAAATCGTCAAAAGAAAAATTTCGCTCTCTTTTCCTTTTGGGTTTAGATAAGTTTTCTCCCTAGTACTTTGCCCATCTTTTTAAATCAGTCCCTGTATATATAAATCCTTGAAGATGGTCAGTGTATCATGCCCCGTCATTAATTTAATCCATCCACTAATTTTTCTTATCAAGTTGAGGGCTATATTTGTCAGTTCATGCTTTTAAGCCAAAAGTGGTATATGCCACGCACGTGACACCATTCTCAGGTTCCTTGTCACAATCCATCCGATCAGCAGTTGTACCCATCTTGCCCTTAGGGATGGCAATGTGACGGATCGAATGTGGATCTAGTAAAATCCGAACCCGCCCCTCTAGTTATAAAACGTCGGCCAGTCCCGCCCCCGCCCCGTCCCGCAATCGGGTTATGTATATAAAATACCATAATCGATCCTATGTGAATTTAGGAAACCTGTATCCGCCCCGCCCTCGCTGTAGCACTCATAAAACCCGAAACCTCCCCGGCCCGACTCGTTCTCCTTGGTTTGACAAAACAAAAAAAAAATTCACACTTTGAACATGTTTTACAAACACTTCATCACAAAAAATAAACTAGACACAGATCGGACTAATGTCCAAAAATCATAAAGAAGATATTACTACAGAGTTCAAACAAATTATAACATAGTTCAAATAGATTACACCACATTAACGTTCAATCATTTGGAAGCAGCAAATATGACTATAAAATGCAGCAAGTAGCAAATATGAATACAAAAGTAAGCTTGTCCAGCTGATCCGCACTCCAACTCCAAGTACAACTGCAGTCACTGTTCACTGAAAAAAATTAGGAGAAAAAAAATGACATTGATACTATGGAACCATACCCAATTGATTTGCTATATATCACCACAAGAAAATATGTATTTTGCGACGGAGTTTTAGCGACGGAAGGTATTCCGTCGCTAAACATGTCTTTAACGACGGAATATATCGCGTTGAAACTCCGTTGCAAAATACTATTACCGACGGAAGACACCGTCGGTAAAAGTATTTTGCAACGGAGTTTTAACGGCGGACTTTTACCGTCGGTAATAGTATTTTGTAACGGAGTTTTAACGGCGGACTTTTAGCGACAGAATTACCGTCGCTAAATATTTTTTATAAAATTAGTAATTTTGAGTTTTTTTTAAAATAATTTAAACGACGGAATAAAACTGTCGCTAAAAATTCTGCCGCAAAAGTCTTTTTAATAAGACATTCACCGACGGAGTTTTAGCGACGGTCTTATTCCGTCGCTAAAGATCCTCCATTTAAATTCAGATCTGGTTTCTTTCTCTCTCCCCGTTCTCTCTCTGAAATTCTGCTCCCACCCACCCACCGCCGTTCTCACCTCCGACGACCCTTCTCTACGGCGACCCAGCTCCGGCGACACTCCCGTCCCCCACCCGACGCCGCGCCACCAAGCCTTGCACTTCGGTCGTGCCACAAAGCCTCCACTGTTGCCGCGCAAGGAAACCCACCACTGCCGCCGCACCACCAACGCCGGCGCCGTCGTACCCACCTCGAGATTTGTATGTCAATTGCCCTAAATTATCTGAATTTTTTGTTAATTTGTCTTCAATTTAGGTTACATGCCCTAAATTATCTGAATTATTTAGATTTGTATGTCAATTTAGGTACAATTTTTTGTTAATTTGTCAATTGCCCTAAATTATCTGAATTATTTATGATGTCATTCACTTTGTTGTTCAGACGGATCTTGGCTTATTGAAGAACTTGAACTTGTTATCTCTAATTTTCCTTAATTCTTGACGAGGTAGGGAAGAAAACCATATTCGGTAGTTAGTCTGTAACACCGATATAGATCATGGTGACGCTGAAAGGTCATAGATTATGGGCCATTGCATGACATCAGGATAAGAAAGCCTCTGTATTGTTTATTCAATTCAACCGACCACTAAATTGAAGTAATTGAACCATAATTGAACCCTAAGTAAATCCTAAATTGAATGCCCTAATTGAATCGAACCCTAAATTAAACTAATTGAACCCCTAATTAAACCCAAAATTGATTGCTCCAATCTAACCGAACCCTAATTGAACCCTAAATTGAATGCCTCAAATCAACCAAACCCTAAATTAAATCAATAGAGCCCCCTAATTGAACCCTAAATTGAAGTAATTGAATCCTAAATTGAATGCCCTAATTGAATCGAACCCTAAATTAAACTAATTGAACCCCTAATTAAACCTTAAATTGATTGCCCCAATCTAACCGAACCTTAATTGAACCCTAAATTGAATGCCTCAAATCAACCGAACCCTAAATTGAATCAATAGAGCCCCCTAATTGAACCCTAAATTGAAGTAATTGAATCCTAAATTGAATGCCCTAATTGAATCGAACCCTAAATTAAACTAATTGAACCCCTAATTAAACCCTAAATTGATTGCCCCAATCTAACCGAACCCTAATTGAACCCTAAATTGAATGCCTCAAATCAACCGAACCCTAAATTGAATCAATAGAACCCCCTAATTGAACCCTAAATTGAAGTAATTGAGCCCTAAATTGAATGCCCTAATTGAATCGAACCCTAATTTGAACTAATTGAACCCCTAATTAAACCCTAAATTGATTGCCTCAATCTAACCGAACCCTAATTGAACCCTAAATTGAATGCCCTAATCCAACCGAACCCTAAATTGAACTAATTGAACCCTAAATTGAATGCCTCAAATCAACTGAACCCTAAATTGAATCAATAGAACCCCCTAATTGAACCCTAAATTGAAGTAATTGAACCCTAAATTGAATGCCCTAATACAATCGAACCCTAAATTGAAATAATTCAAGCGCATCGGATATGTGAATTTTGAACATTTTTTTCCCATTTGAACATTGATCATTTGTTTGATAATTTTAGGTTGTTAATTGTGCGTTTTAGAATTGTGATTATTGATCGATGATTTTAGGTTATTAGCTGTGCATTTGAAGTAATTGCGATTATTAATTGATGATTTTAGATTGCTAATTGTGCATTGAGCATTTGAGATATTGAGATTATTGACGGAGGATGGGACCCAATTGGATTGAATGTGTGGTTTTTGTTAATTTTTATTGCATTGAGCATTTGAGAATTGAGAATTGAGGTTGTTGACGGAGGATGGGACCCAATTGGATTGAGATACCTGTTAGTTAGCACAGACACGGACAGCACGTCTGACCGACGGTGTCCGACATTTAAAAAACAAATTAACGTATGCCAATGTGTCTGGAGGTGCATGTCGGTGGGCGTCGGACACGTGTCCGGAGGCTTTGTGGACGTGTCCAAAGGCGTCGGACATGTGTCAGTATGTGTCGGACACGTGTCCGGATGTGTCGGACACGTGTCCGGAGGTGTCAGACACGTATCGGACACCATATCGACACCCTATATGAGGTGTCGGAATTGAGATTGTTGACGGAGGATGGGACCCAATTGGATTGAGATACCTGTTAGTTAGCGCAGACACGGACAGCACGTCTGATCGACGGTGTCCGACATTTAAAAAACAAATTAACGTATGCCGATGTGTTTGGAGGTGCGTGTCGGTGGGCGTCGGACACGTGTCCGGAGGCTTCGGACACGTGTCCAAAGGCGTCGGACACGTGTCCGGAGGTGTCGGACACGTATCGGACACCATATCGACACCCTATATGAGGTGTCGGAATTGAGATTGTTGACAGAGGATGGGACCCAATTGGATTGAGATACCTGTTAGTTAGCGCAGACACGGACAGCACGTCTGATCGACGGTGTCCTACATTTAAAAAACAAATTAACGTATGCCGATGTGTCTGGAGGTGCGTGTCGGTGGGCGTCGGACACGTGTCCGGAGGCTTCGTGGACGTGTCCAAAGGCGTCGGACACGTGTCGGTATGTGTCGGACACGTGTCCGGAGGTGTCAGACACGTATCGGACACCATATCGACACCCTATATGAGGTGTCGGAATTGAGATTGTTGACGGAGGATGGGACCCAATTGGATTGAGATACCTGTTAGTTAGCGCAGACACGGACAGCACGTCTGATCGACGGTGTCCGACATTTAAAAAACAAATTAACGTATGCCGATGTGTTTGGAGGTGCGTGTCGGTGGGCGTCAGACACGTGTCCGGAGGCTTCAGACAAGTGTCCAAAGGCGTCGGACACGTGTCGGTATGTGTCGGACACGTGTCCGGAGGTGTCAGACACGTATCGGACACCATATCGACACCCTATATGAGGTGTCGGAATTGAGGTTGTTGAATGTGCATTAAATTTAGGTTAGTTAGGTTAATGCGACATTTTTAGCATGCACCCCCTGGAATCTAATCGTGGCTCCAGCACTGGCTATAATTACCCCTAATTAGTCCAGATTAACAATATTTTAGTAAATCAATTAACCCTAATTAGCTCCAACGAGCCTAATTAGTTTTAATTAACCCTAAGAACCTGATGAAATTCAAATTAGCTGTAATTACCCCAAATTAGCCCAAATGAACCCAATTATGCGCATATTGATTGTAGTTAGCCTAATTAGTCATAATGTGCACTAACATAACCCAATTACGCCTAATTAGCACTAGTTAGGACTAATCAACACTACTCGGCACCATCAAAACCCTAATTAGGACTAAATAACCCTAATTAGTCCTAATCAACCCTAATTAGCTATAATTATCCGAAACTAGCCCTCATTAACATTAATTAGCCCTAACATAACCCAATTAAGCCTAATTAGCCATAATTAGGACTAATCAGCACTACTCGGCACAATTAAACCCTAATTAGGACTACATAACTCTAATTAGCCATAATCAACCCTAGTCAGCTATAATTATCCGAAACTATCCCTCATTAACATTAATTAGCCATAACATAACCCAATTAAGCCCAATTAGCCCTAATTAGGACTAATCATCACTACTCGGCACAATTAAACCCTAATTAGGACTAAATAACCCTAATTAGTCCTAATCAACCCTAATCAGCTATAATTAATAATCGTAATTAACCCTAATAACCCAGTTAGCCCTAATTAGCCCTTGTACATCCCATAATTACTCCATGTTGCCCAGAGATGGTTCAATTACTCGTTGTTTACAAACCCTGCCTTCTTTATATTAATTGTTGTTTTGAGAAGTCCATTGGCAACGAGATGGTTCAACTCGTTGCCAACGAGTTCTATTTAATGTGGAATTGGTAACATATGCAACGATCATTCTGTAGTTTTGATATTTCGGAAAGATTCTTGCATATCTTATCAATTTCTGAACACATGCATGCATAGAAACCCTTAGTTCCCGTTCAAAGGTACTCATTACAAGGTAATGCCTTGTAATGAGCCTTTGGATGTCCAGTTTGGACAGTTTGGAAAAGCTAATTGTTTATAAAATAGTATTTTGACTCATGCTTTATGTTCTATGTCGTGGATATTTGGTACACGTTCTCGTGTGTTTCTCTGGGTGCATACAGATCTGGTGTTCTAACATCCGTCAAACCTTCCTGAGCAAGGTTAGATGAATGTTAGAACACCTAATCGATGTGGTGTACTTGGAGCAATGCGGGGAGGTGCTGCCGAATTTTCCACAGACATCGGACTAAGCATGAGTTATTCACTGTTTTATAAACATGTGCTTTTCTGAATGGGATAGGACCACTACCTGTGTCAAGAGTGGAGGGGAAATATGTAGACATGTTGTAACATTCATGCATTGATATTTACATCGGCAATGCCTAATCACTGGTCATTATTGAAGGTGGTATACAATACGATAATTCAGTCGTCATGTCAGTCGATCGAAGTTGGATGAAAAGGAAGAATGCTGAAGATTTTGAGTGTCGCGTTGACGAATTTCTCGACTTCGCTTATGCGCATCCTGCACATGTTGACCTTGATAAGATAAGGTGTCCGTGCGGTAGATGTGAGTTGTTGTACTGGAGAAAAAGAATTGAAGTAAAATGGCATCTTCGTCGGTACGATTTTATGGGTGGATACACAAGGTGGACGTAGCACGGGGAAACGATAGTATTGTCGTCCAACCTGGCTAGTCAAACTGAAGTTAGGGAGGAGGCACGATATGATTTCCGAGATATGATTATGGATGCTGGGCATGCTAATGTTGACTGGGGTAACGACAGTCCACAACCGCTGAACGAGGGGGCTCATCAGTTTTATGAGTTGTTGAGAGCTGCGGAAGAGCCGCTGTGGGATGGAGCTCCGAAACACACACGACTGTCTGCGGTTAGCAGGTTATTACAGTTGAAATCAGACCACGGGCTGAGTGAGAAAGGTTTTAACGAGTTTGTTACCTTCATCAAAGAAATACTGCCCGAAAGTGAAAAGCTACCGCCGTCGTACTATGACGCGAAGAAGATGATGAGGAAACTTGGGTTGAGCTATCACCGGATAGATGCGTGCAATAATGATTGTGTATTATTCTGGAAAGAGAATAAGGATTTGTCATTATGTCCGGTATGTGATCATTCGAGGTACAAACCGGACAAAGGGAAGAAGAAAAATATTGCATGGAAGATATTGCGATATTTCCCGGTCACACCACGGCTTCAGAGAATGTACTACTCCTCCAGTACAGCTGAACATATGAGGGCTCACCGTGAGACTCGTAGCAACGATGCCGATGTGTTGACACACCCAGCTGATGGAGAGGCGTGGAAGGAGTTTGACCGCAGGCATCCAGTCTTTGCTCAGGAAGTTTGGAATGTTAGACTTGGTCTGGCAACCGATGGGTTCAACCCTTTCGGTCAGTCTACCACGCCTTACTCATGTTGGCCTGTTATTATTGTCCCTTACAACCTTCCACCAGGCATGTGCATGAAGAAGCCGTATATGTTCTTGTCGTTGCTTATTCCGGGGCCGAAGAGTCCCGGTAAGGACATAGATGTGTATTTAAGGCCGTTGATTGATGAGTTAAAACAATTATGGTGGAATCATGGAGTCGAAACATATGATGCATCCCTTAAACAAAATTTTCAGATGAGGGCTGCTTTGATGTGGACTATACATGATTTTCCCGCATTGGGAATGACGTGTGGCTGGAGCACACATGGGAAGCTAGCATGCCCTGCTTGTATGGGCGTGAACCCCGGTCATATGTTAAAGCACGGCGGAAAGGCCTCGTGGTTCGGATGTCATCGTAAGCTTTTGCCACCGGGCCATCAGTTTCGTAGGCAGAAGGATAAATTTGACGGGACAATCGAGCGTGAGGTTGTCACACTGGACTACCCATCTGGTGAAGAAGTACTCTCACACCTGGAGGCACTTGATACTGACATACCACACGGTAAGGGTGTGCCGGATTGGAAGATTGCAGGGTTCGGGAAAGAGCACAACTGGAGAAAATTTTGTATCTTCTGGGAGTTACCCTACTGGAGGACGCTCATTATCCGAAACAACATGGATGTGATGCATATTGAGAAGAACATTTTTGATAATGTGTTCAATACAGTGATGAATGTCAAGGGCAAATCGAAAGATCACCTTAAAGCGAGAAGGGATCTACAACAGTTGGGTGTGCGCCGTGAATTGCATCCTCGGACAGTCAGTGGGAGGACCATACTTCCGAAAGCACCTTACTGTCTAGACAAGAAACAAGTGGAGAAGGTCTGTCAGTGGGTTAAGAATTTGAAGCTTCCGGATGGGTTTGCGTCCAACATATCTCGTTGTTGCAATGTATCGGAATGCAAGTTCCAAGGGATGAAGAGTCACGACTGCCACGTATTCATGGAGAGATTCATTCCTATTGCCTTCCGGGGACTGTTGCCACGGGTTGTTTGCGAGACTTTGACTGAATTATCTCATTTCTTTGAGATATATGCGCTTCTACGATCCGGGTGAGTAACATGAAAGTGCTTGAGAAGAATATTGTGGTGACGATTTGCAAGCTGGAGAAAATCTTCCCACATTCGTTCTTTGATTCAATGGAGCATCTGCCTGTTCACTTGGCATATGAAGCTAAGATGGGTGGACCCGTGCAATATCGGTGGATGTATCCCTTCGAGAGGTAATCCTTAAATTGTTATAGTTGTTCGTTTACACTTAATGCGACATCTGTTATCATTGATATTTCACCTAACTCGATTCGCTAAACTTCTAGGTTCATTTTCCATTTAAAGAAAAAAGTCCGTAATAAGGCTCAGGTTGAAGGCTCAATTGCGGAGGCTTACGTAATGGAAGAACTTGTAAACTTTTGTAGTCAATATTTCGGGCCTAATGTTGGTACGAGGTTAAATCAACTAGGCCGAAATGACCCCGGATCAAGCACTATCTATATATACTTCAAAATCTGAGGGGGTGCATTATTAGCCCCCCTCGTACGTATGTAGTTCTGCCACTGCAAAGGCAGATCTAGCTAAGCCATTTGTGACGATGGTGGCAACAAGCCGCCGCAAGCCGTGGTCGTGGATTCTGAGTTTGTGGTTATTTTGCCTTCTCCTGCTCGCTAATCTGCATCATTGGCCTCATAGCCTTATCGCACTGTGCCTGCTGCTAACAGTTGCTCCCTCGATGATGATAATTGAAGGCAAGAGCTCTCGAACGTATTGGCATAGATTTGGACAGGAAAGCTGAGGTGGTGTGGCGTGAACCTAGACAAAACATCGATGACATTTGATAGATTCTACCACCGGTGGTATATGGAGTGGTTATGGTGCAGCGGTAACAGCCTCTTTGCGAACTTTGAGCGGTGGTATGATGGCACCGAGTAGCGCCACTGCTATTCGCGGTGGTGATGACTTCGATTGGCGCTGCCACTAGTCAGGTGGTGATTCTAATGGCGCTGCATTTTCTTTTGGTTGTTTGATTGAAGAAAAACATGATGTTGGGTCAACTGGTGGTTGTGGATCTAGCGGCGCCGCTCATATTTAATACGGAGTATATACTTTTTTTATGGTGGCGCCGCCTTGGTGAAACTGCATCAAAAACCCACGCTGGTAGGTCGATGGCCTTTTTTGGTGGTGATGACAGCAAAGGCTGTGGGGCTTTTTGATGGCTGACCTTCATTAGCATGGCGCATGCTCGTGGTTTTTGGTGAAGTATTTGGTTATCAAAGAAGGTGTTGATTTCTAATGCAGCAGTTTATGGCGTGCTTTGGATAGCCCATGAGTTATTCCCTCTTGTTATGCTCTGACGACGGCTCGACCAATTGACGGTGGAGCTATCGATGGCTTTGACATAAGGCTACTTGTGATTCACCCGTTAACAATATGAGATTTTTTTTTCAATGGCAGCTCTATAGTGGCGATGGTGGCGCATGATGGTTAGAATGCGAACTTGCAAAGATAATGGGTCGGTTAGTTGTTATGTGCAGGCCATCTCACTGGCCGGTTTGTGATTAAGATTGCGGTGGCGATTTTATTGGTGGTTGTGACACATTACTGCAGACGATATGGTGTTAGCCTTGAGGTCTTTTGCTAGTGGATCCTACAGATGACACTAATTTATTATGCTAAAAAGTCAATTTGGAATCACAGTCTGAATTGATGACCTGCAAGTCAGAAAAAGAGTGATCACCTGATAGGAAACTCTTTAATATTAAAGTAAGAACGCAATTATATGGTCTGAAAAAGCAGGAAAAACGACGTTTGTATGTTCCATTCTTGCTTTGGGGGGGGGGGGGGTGTTTGGGGGTAGTTATCATTATACAGAGATAGATGTAGAATCCTAATAGTATTTTGAATGATGGTTGGGTTTTGAGCCCGATCCTTAGATATCATCTTAGAGTTCTTTGAGAATCCTAATATAACAATATGGCAAACTAATCCTAGCTGACCTAGTTTGATTGGGAATGCCATGTGTTTTTCCAATAATTGAGAGTTTTTTTCAGTTACATCAGGCTTCACATGGGATTGGGCTCCTCGATCTGCTACGCAACACAATTGCTGTAACAACTTTAGCGATTTTTTTTCACTATAAATGTTTTCTCCGTAATGAAAGTAAATAGCAACAATTTTTGTAGCATATATACATTCAGCAGATTCTATTACATAATGTTTGCCGTATAAGAGAGGTTCAGATGGGCAAAGCTCAACCACTCTTATAAATGCATTTTACAGCTCTGTTCAAGATCGGCCGAAGTTCATAGCCAGACAATACTTATAGTTCAAGCTCGTTTATGCTATTCACTCATTTAGTTTAGTGATTTGAGCTTCAGAGCTTCAAGCTCGACGATGGTTGAGCTTGACACTAACCAAGGAGCATAAGATACCTACACGCTTTATTGATCATTGCTGTGTTTGGATTTTCTAGAAATCTATGCATAACTGCTAGTGATTTTGTTTGGTTGAGTAAGGTCAGTACGTAGTCCAAGAATTTAATATCACGTTACATTGATAAAATAGTCGCGAAACACTTTGAACGACATTTCTAACACTCACTTTTGGTTACCATGCATGTGGATAACACTTCCGGGACAACTTCTTGCCAATATAGCACAACTACTTCATACTGCAGCCACATTTTGGTTGGACTATAAAAAAGTTACATTGCTTAAAGATGTATTGAGAAAGAAAGTAGAAGAAAACAGCTACCTAACGTCAGAATTTTGTCTAAGGCAGTAGTTTAACGTATACATCCCAAGTTGTGTATACAACATAACCAAAAATCGAAAATTTTCAATCCAAATATTTCTTCCTGCAGTATTGGCACATGCAAAGTTATGACCTGATGAACATTATGCAACAAGCAGGCAGTGAATCAAACAAGCATGTCATGATTTAGTTTACCTTATCTTCAGCTGCAAGTTCCTCAGCAGTTGCAGCAGCAGAGACGACACCACCAGTAGATACAGCAGCAGAAGCGGTGTTGCCAGCCAAACCAGCATTCAAGACGAAGTCGTCGATATCCCTTTTCTGCACGAGCTTTGCAAAAAGCATTGGCCAGTAGGACTCCGCAGTCACATTGGCCACTTTCAACATGGTGGTGATCTTCTCAGCCTGATTTACAGTGATGAAACAAAAACATGCCCATCCATTAGATTCCATCTACTCAAAGAGTAGGTCTCTGCATAGATCCTTTTTAATTGGTTATTATTTATCCCCTGATAATTCTTTGACTGGTCATTGTTTCTAGGAAAACCAAGGGTATTACAAAATGAGATACAACAGCTTCATAAATAGCTTATAATTTAATTTGAAAAAGCTGTTAAATTTCTTTTAGTTATAAGCTATCTAACAAAACCAAGTGCAAAGGTCACAACCCTACACCAACATATAAATGCAATCGAGGATGAGTTATTAGTATCATACCGTAATAGGGATGCCATCGTCGTGGAGGGCCAAACAGGCATAGGTGCAAGCGAGCTCACCAACTGAAGGCATGATCTCGTATCCGAAGATAACTCTTTTCTTCTATCTACAAGATGGCGGGGAAAAGCTAGTCTGTCGTAACCTTTTTTTTTTTTGGGGGGGGGGGGTTGACAGAGGAGTTGTAGGGTTTCTGGGTGTAGAGTTGGAGGCGTTTGGGTGCTATTTATAGTTCTGTTTCCAGACTCTTCTAGCACAAGTTTAAATCTGCTAAATACTAGGAGTTTAAATCAGGCCCATAAGTTTCAAACTCGGACTAGGGAGTTAATAGAAAGAAATTCCAAATTGTAATCAAACCAAGGCTCGGCCTGCTAATTAATCCAAGTCCCAGTTGAATCAACTTCCCCAGAGCCATCCCTATATCTCATATAAAGCCGGCAGTGCACTATGCGACTTATAGTGTGGTTGATACCTTGAAGCTCTCGGAAGCCATGGCTTCTGATGATTTCTACTCCGTGACCAGTGAAGATTGTGATTGTCTTCTGAACTCCTGTGACCACCCTCCCAGTGCCAGTGAAGAAATTTTGCAGTTGTATCTCGACCAACAACAGAAGCTTGCGATGCCCGGGGATCCGATGGCGCGATCGCCGTCTTTCCTGGAAGTGGACGAGATGCTGGTGATGTACGAGGCTCTGGCATCGCGATTGACGTCTTTCTTGGAAGTTGAGCGAATGACGTCTTTCTTGGAAGTCGACAACTCCTTAAAAGCCATGCCTACTTGTGATTTCTTGTCCAAGTACAGCGATTGTGATTGTCCTGCTTGTGAGTGTCTTCGGAACTCTCGTGACCACCCTCCCAATGCCAGTGAAGAAATTTCGCAGTTGAATCTCGTCCAACGACAGGAACTAGTGATGCCCGGGGATCCGATGACGCGATCGCCGTCTGTCCTGGAAGTTGACGAGTCCTTTCTGGCAGCGGTGCTGGTGATGCACGAGGCTGTGGCGGCGCGAATGACTTCTTTCTTGGAAGTGGACAACTCCTTTCTCACACCATGGAGTTACAAGCCTTATGGATTGGATCGAAAGATGGATACAAATAGAGATGCAAAGCAGCGGATGAAATTTCAGCCCGGATCGTACTTTGGCACTGACGAAAGTTTCTCCTCCTAATCTGGATGACAAAAGTTTCTTCACTTGCAAGAAGTGATAAGGGATGAGAAAGTTTACTCGATCTTGTCTCTCTCTAGTTTAAGCTGTAGTCCTATTAGCTAGGTTAAGAATTCATGGATTGTTTTGCAAGTAGATCTTCTGATATTTAAACTGCAAATTTTAAATATTAGTTTCACCTATGCGTTTCAAAAAAAAAAAAAAAGACACACACACACACACACAATAACCCCCCTTCATTTAGTCCTCCATAATCTCCCTTTGTTGCCGAGCCGGATGCTACTTGAAATAACAGGTTTGCACTTATGTATTTTAAGGAAAAACGGAGGTTGCAATGTTTACATTATCGGTCAAATTATCCGTAATCTTCTTTGGAATGCCGACTCTAATGCCCCTTCCTCTTTGAAAATAGAATGTAACTCTTAAATAATGTGTGAAGGTCTCTTCTCTCGTTGTTAGTGTTGGAGTAAACTCGTTAGATCGAGCACCTTTGCCAATTGAAAGAGAATTTGCTAGCTTCTCGCCGACCATCCCATTTTCACTTTCAAACAGCACTTGTTTTTCCCGAGATCTCAGAGCTTAACCAACAATCAGCCGTCCCTTTCAAGAAATACGATCAAACTGGAGGGATTTTAATTACGGCGGGTTTCGCTTCCATTCAAACATTCGAATGGGGTTCATTGGTGGCATAGCGATGCTAGAGTTTCAAATAAGATACCATAAAATTCAACTTCTATCTCATGCTCCTAGACCCGTTTCCAAATGCGAACGGCCTTTTCCTAGCACTTGACTTTTTTCTAAGCTGTCATATGTTTGTTTAAACCTCTTTTCTTGCTAAAAATTTTATATTTTGTTCACATACCATTTTGTTAGTTATAAATCAAGAAAAAATCACAGTGTCTAAAGTAGACTTTCCGACGAGAGAAACACATAAAACCATAATTATATAGCTTTTCATGTAAGCGTAAGTTGTAAGAAGAAAAGCTGGCCGTCCCCTCAGCTCCCCATGGCTGCTCTAATTTGGATTTTCAGTCAACTGAATTTAGACATGCTCAAATGGACGATTTTCGTTCAATAGTTGAAAGGGTGGGCTTCATCTTGTGATTTGCATGAGTACCAAATGTCCCGCATGCTAAACAATCAACACGAGAGGACAGCATGAAAGAAACTCCCAGAACAGCACGTATCCCTACCACGACGTGGTTTGTATTTCGTGTCAAATGCTGCCCTGCTTCTGTTTGTCTTACGAAATTTTAAATAAGGAGAGAGAATAAATGACGGTGACCATATCTGCATGATGAAGTGACAACCACGCCCAATGTCTACCACGCAGAGAAGGTGTATTGTCACACATAAAGAGGGTATCTCTTCCATCCAGAAATTTTCTAAGAAATGAGAAGCCGCAGATAGAACGATGGAACCGGAGGATGTACGTCATGCAAGGAATAGGAGGGTGCTGGAAGTTTTTTTTATTTTTTATTTTTATGATAGTAGTATTAAGTAGAATTTAGGTTCCATTTGATAAAATTTATTTTTTCAGTCTTATAAATTAGAGAAAATAAATGCGTTTGACACACAATTTTTATTTTTTTTCCTTCAGTTTTAAAATTTATTTTTTAAAATAGGGCTGTTTTTGAAAATTCCAAAAAAGAGTTTCGGTTTTCAGTTTTTCTGGTTTTTATTTTGAGACTTCCACCACCACCACCACCCTCCCACCGTCGGTAGCCGTCAGCCACCACCACTGTCGGCCACCGCCACGCCCCACCACCGCCACCGCAAACCGCCACCAAAGATAAATTCAAAATAAAAATTGGGTAATCAAACACCTATTTGTTTTTGTAAAAAAAGAAAAAAATTAAACTGATTTTGATTTTTTTTTTTGGAAACTGAAAACCAAAACTGGAAGTGTTACCAAACATTACCTTAGTTAGGGGGCTTACGTTTAGCTTTTTTTAACTCAAATTTTGTAATGATGACAAAAAATGCTTTTTTCGTGTACTTTTATTTTTTTCCGATTTTGTTTTAGATAAAAAATTCAAACAGTACAAAAAATTCTGAAAACACCTGTGTCAGAGAATACCAAATCCATATCACTGTTCACAATTTTTCGGCCAGTGGCTCTGACGCCTAGCTGCAATATCCATTCGTAGACAGACTTTAGGTTGCCTCTCTTTGCTCTCTCTCTCCCATTTATCTCCTCTACCTTCCATGAATAACAGCTCCTCACTTTAATCTCACGCCTTTCCCAGAAGCTGCACCGAGACAGAGCCGAAGACCCAGCTTACATACGACGGAGAAGCCACCGGTACTTGCCATCTTCGAAAGAAGCAGGCACCATTCCGTGACCGGAGAGAACGATTTTCCATCGCCTGCACAATCCTCAAGGTTTTGATCATCTCTCGCTCTTTACTTTTTCGTCGTTCGTTCCGCTACTCTCCTCTTAATTTTTGCTTTCTCTTCTTTGATTTTCAACATTTGGTTTGGCTATGAATGATTATTGAGGGTTTTTTTTTTTTGGAATTCTGTTGATGAATTTGGGAGAGTTTTTGGCGGAGAAAATTTCGTAAGAAGAATTTGCGGGGTTGAGATGAGATGGAGATTGATCTCAATCCGACACAAATTGACTGGTAGAGACAGGGAAATGGGAACCCACTAACCTGAGAAACCCATATGAAGAATCCTAAGAGAAGAAACGGATCTCAAAACCCAACAAGACATCGCAATTCAATGACAACATCAAAACGCTGAATCAATGCTTGCCATTAACGAGATTATATGTATGTATATGCTCATGCAAGTTTACACCAGGATATCATAGTTCAATGCTCCAAATGAGATAAAACAATTGTATTAAATGACAGAGAGGGAAGGTTCCTACTTTTAATTTATCAGTGTACACAGTCACGATCAAAAAGTAACTTTACAGTAAATGGAGAAGATGAAAAGTGCAAAATTCATGTCACCTTAAGGAGGTGGAATCAGAATGGAGCCCAAACCCAGGTGGGTATACATGCCTGCCAGGTGTTTGATGAAAGGCATAAGCTAGATAGAGTGGAATGCTGAATCTTAGCTAGAATCCACATAGACATGAAATAAATATGTAAATACGAGCAATGATGATAACAACTCTTGTCACTCTATTGGAGGTCAGTAGTGCAGAGTGACGAAAATGATTAGGGGTTATGCTGCATATCAGCATATCAGTGTAATAACTTACACACAAGGTTTTGATTAAGAGTAATGTGTATGTGCAAGTGTTTTGGTCAGTTTGCTGACTGAAAATGTGTAGGGCGTAAATGACGGGCCTTTATACAAAAATACAACACTACAAAAGCTTTTTCTTTAGCATTTGCATTAATTTGCTTAATTTTGGTAAGCATTGAGATCAGTAATGAGTGTGACTTGAACATATTGCGCTTTTTATTTATAGCCCTTATAAGACAGCATTTTCCATAATGCATGTACAAGGGGGAACAATAAACACTATTTGTGGAATAAATTGTGAGTCAATTGGGGTAAAACATGAATTATTAGAGCCAACACCAAATTCACCATTAATAGAACCGAGGAAGAGAACTAATGTGTGTAAAGTATTGATGACCAGTTGTGTTAATCTCAATAATTTTTGGTCTTGTACCCAATTCATTGAAGTGATCATCAATGGTGTACTATTGGCCATTGGGGCAAGCAATCAAGACTTGGAATGGTTGGCACTGTGATCATATTACTTAGTACGAGGGCTCATGCTAATTGCCAAACCCTGCGTTCTGCTTAGGACCTAAGGTACTAATAAGCTATTCTGCTCTTGAAGTCTAAAAGCTGCACTTTGCTAGGCGTTAACCTCTTCCTTGTCGAAGATAGAAGAGATCAGTTCTTGGCTATATGTTTTAGAACCAACAACATGTTCTATTCAATGATTGCGAGAAGCAGCAGCAAGAAATAGTGCAGAAATATAATAGAAAACATAAGATTGGAGTTGCTTCAAAACAAACCATTCTAGGTTACAATGAGGGCAACATGTGCACCAGCACTTCTGTTTTGTAATTCATTACAGGCGCGCTTACATACTTTTTCCATATGAAATTAAACATGGCCCTATTCTGAAATGATCTAAATGGAAAACCAATAAAGAAATAGTTAGGGATACATTTTTGTGTCTTTGGCTGGACGAGATCTTTGGTTCTTAGTGTGGTCTAAATTTATCAATTTTGTGCTCACTGCTGTTCTTCATTATATTTTCCATAACCCCCTGCACGCAATACTTTTGATTTCCCCGTACTTAATTAGTTGATACATGTGACCACTTCAATGATTTCATGGTAGAAGGAATTCGAGTATATGGAGATGAGGCATATGTTTTTGAAACTCCCGACTTGTCTCAGGCTGTGTGTAACTACATGGCCAACTTCAGGGATGGGTTGGCGGATCATATATGGAGAGATCATGTTGCGACTAATAATAGTCCCCGCCGTGGGTGATTGTTGGTTTACATCGACACAATGTTCGTCAATGTGTTGGGTTACAAGCGCTTGATGATTGTTAATGTATCGCCGTCGCCATATGTTTTATGATTTTAATTTGGGTAATGTATGTTTACAATGAATTTTATATGTACTATGACAATGCTGTTTAAAGTTGGTTTTTTTTTTGCTCTTTAACAATTTTTGTATTCATTTTTTAGTCATGGCCTTGTGAGTCACGCTTATGCAGTAAATTAATTAATTATATGCACGTTGTAATATTAACACGATGATAAACTTATCAAAAGTTCTTTTCTAATTCTTTCTCATATTTACATCCTTTTTGTGTACGAATAGTGTAGGGTTAACATAGAAAGATTTGTGTACAAATAGTGTAGAAAAATTTAAACATACAGGACTAGTTCAGAAAAAGTTGGTGAAAACGAAATGAAAATGGTAAACGTACAGAAAAAATTGAAAAAGTAGATACGAAAAAAAGTAAAAGTACATAATACGATTTTAGAACTAAATATTAAATTCTGAAAAACAAAAACAGAATACAAAACATGGAAAAAAATTTCGTAAGCGTACAGCCCTTTAGTTACTTTTTTTTTGAATAGTCAAAACTGTGATTTATATGCCCCGTCAATATGAGAATTAGGATTCGCCTTGAGATTATTCGAAAATGGCCTTTGCTATTCCACCACCCTTGAGGTTCGAATGTAGTTAGTTAAGCTATAGTACTTGTACATATTCCGGTTGTTGCCCTGAAGCTTCTCCTTTCCATACTTTTCATTTGACTTTTTGTTCTCATTTGACTCTTCTTTGTGGTCCCTAATAAAAAATTACTATGTTTGTTAGTGCCACAATGCAAATGTCTATCGGGAAAAACAAAAATGAACTTCTACCTACCCACTTCAAAAGGTAGACTTTTATGTATCTCTTTGGCATGTAACTGGTATATATTGTATCAATTGCTATTGCAACTTGCCTAATTGCTTCCGTGTCGAACTGTACACACCTATTAAGGATAGGGGAAATCAACACATAAGGTGATCGAAGATATAAATTTAAGCTCCTCCCTGGTTAATTGCACTGCCTTCTAACATGGGTATGCTATTATTGTATAATAACTACATGAGATTTGAATAGTTAACAGAGGATAATCCTTCTTGTTCTGGTGAGGTTCCATAACCAAAAAAATCGTTATAAGTGTTTAACGATAAAAAAAATTATGGCTAAAAAACAGTTTTGATCACCCAAAAAATATTGTTAAGACTTTTAGGGCACCTCTACCGTACGGCAGAGGATCTCGACCCGCATTATTTCGGGGAGTTTGATGGAGAATTACACCAACATAGTTAATCACCCATTGCTTTTGAAGTTCACAATGACAATGGTTCATTAATTACACACTTTATGAATAGGACTGCAATTTATGGCTCCTCGGTACGGACTTGAAATCCGTGACATGGAGGTTATCCCTCATTTTCAACCCTTTGGGTTATGCTTTCTGTGTGTTTAGAAAACGAGAATGTCGGAATAGCAGTTGGTTCCTATTTGAACTACATAACGACCATTTGTTCACGTACTTGTAAGAGCATATCCAATTACAAATAAGATGTTATGATTGAGAATCCAATCAAAAGAAAAAATAAAAGAAGAAGATATCGCCACCCGAAAAGTACATGAAGTATTACTAGCAAATATGTAATTATGAAGTGCTAATTAGACTACTTTTAGTTCAAGTGTAACTTTAGAAGTAGAGTAAATTACGCCAATGAACATGGCTACTATCAATTTGATCACTAGACTTGCATTTGTGTCATATATTAATTGACCATGACCATTGAATTTATTAATTGGCCTACTAAGGTCCTTCCGTTAGCTTTAATTAACTCTAAGTCCGTTGAGTGCCTATCTGTGAGGCACATGGAGCTTAAAGAAGTGGCAAAATCGTCAAAAGAAAAATTTCGCTCTCTTTTCCTTTTGGGTTTAGATAAGTTTTCTCCCTAGTACTTTGCCCATCTTTTTAAATCAGTCCCTGTATATATAAATCCTTGAAGATGGTCAGTGTATCATGCCCCGTCATTAATTTAATCCATCCACTAATTTTTCTTATCAAGTTGAGGGCTATATTTGTCAGTTCATGCTTTTAAGCCAAAAGTGGTATATGCCACGCACGTGACACCATTCTCAGGTTCCTTGTCACAATCCATCCGATCAGCAGTTGTACCCATCTTGCCCTTAGGGATGGCAATGTGACGGATCGAATGTGGATCTAGTAAAATCCGAACCCGCCCCTCTAGTTATAAAACGTCGGCCAGTCCCGCCCCCGCCCCGTCCCGCAATCGGGTTATGTATATAAAATACCATAATCGATCCTATGTGAATTTAGGAAACCTGTATCCGCCCCGCCCTCGCTGTAGCACTCATAAAACCCGAAACCTCCCCGGCCCGACTCGTTCTCCTTGGTTTGACAAAACAAAAAAAAAATTCACACTTTGAACATGTTTTACAAACACTTCATCACAAAAAATAAACTAGACACAGATCGGACTAATGTCCAAAAATCATAAAGAAGATATTACTACAGAGTTCAAACAAATTATAACATAGTTCAAATAGATTACACCACATTAACGTTCAATCATTTGGAAGCAGCAAATATGACTATAAAATGCAGCAAGTAGCAAATATGAATACAAAAGTAAGCTTGTCCAGCTGATCCGCACTCCAACTCCAAGTACAACTGCAGTCACTGTTCACTGAAAAAAATTAGGAGAAAAAAAATGACATTGATACTATGGAACCATACCCAATTGATTTGCTATATATCACCACAAGAAAATATGTATTTTGCGACGGAGTTTTAGCGACGGAAGGTATTCCGTCGCTAAACATGTCTTTAACGACGGAATATATCGCGTTGAAACTCCGTTGCAAAATACTATTACCGACGGAAGACACCGTCGGTAAAAGTATTTTGCAACGGAGTTTTAACGGCGGACTTTTACCGTCGGTAATAGTATTTTGTAACGGAGTTTTAACGGACTTTTAGCGACAGAATTACCGTCGCTAAATATTTTTTATAAAATTAGTAATTTTGAGTTTTTTTTAAAATAATTTAAACGACGGAATAAAACTGTCGCTAAAAATTCTGCGCGTCTTTATAATAAGACATTCACCGACGGAGTTTTAGCGACGGTCTTATTCCGTCGCTAAAGATCCTCCATTTAAATTCAGATCTGGTTTCTTTCTCTCTCCCCGTTCTCTCTCTGAAATTCTGCTCCCACCCACCCACCGCCGTTCTCACCTCCGACGACCCTTCTCTACGGCGACCCAGCTCCGGCGACACTCCCGTCCCCCACCCGACGCCGCGCCACCAAGCCTTGCACTTCGGTCGTGCCACAAAGCCTCCACTGTTGCCGCGCAAGGAAACCCACCACTGCCGCCGCACCACCAACGCCGGCGCCGTCGTACCCACCTCGAGATTTGTATGTCAATTGCCCTAAATTATCTGAATTTTTTGTTAATTTGTCTTCAATTTAGGTTACATGCCCTAAATTATCTGAATTATTTAGATTTGTATGTCAATTTAGGTACAATTTTTTGTTAATTTGTCAATTGCCCTAAATTATCTGAATTATTTATGATGTCATTCACTTTGTTGTTCAGACGGATCTTGGCTTATTGAAGAACTTGAACTTGTTATCTCTAATTTTCCTTAATTCTTGACGAGGTAGGGAAGAAAACCATATTCGGTAGTTAGTCTGTAACACCGATATAGATCATGGTGACGCTGAAAGGTCATAGATTATGGGCCATTGCATGACATCAGGATAAGAAAGCCTCTGTATTGTTTATTCAATTCAACCGACCACTAAATTGAAGTAATTGAACCATAATTGAACCCTAAGTAAATCCTAAATTGAATGCCCTAATTGAATCGAACCCTAAATTAAACTAATTGAACCCCTAATTAAACCCAAAATTGATTGCTCCAATCTAACCGAACCCTAATTGAACCCTAAATTGAATGCCTCAAATCAACCAAACCCTAAATTAAATCAATAGAGCCCCCTAATTGAACCCTAAATTGAAGTAATTGAATCCTAAATTGAATGCCCTAATTGAATCGAACCCTAAATTAAACTAATTGAACCCCTAATTAAACCTTAAATTGATTGCCCCAATCTAACCGAACCTTAATTGAACCCTAAATTGAATGCCTCAAATCAACCGAACCCTAAATTGAATCAATAGAGCCCCCTAATTGAACCCTAAATTGAAGTAATTGAATCCTAAATTGAATGCCCTAATTGAATCGAACCCTAAATTAAACTAATTGAACCCCTAATTAAACCCTAAATTGATTGCCCCAATCTAACCGAACCCTAATTGAACCCTAAATTGAATGCCTCAAATCAACCGAACCCTAAATTGAATCAATAGAACCCCCTAATTGAACCCTAAATTGAAGTAATTGAACCCTAAATTGAATGCCCTAATTGAATCGAACCCTAATTTGAACTAATTGAACCCCTAATTAAACCCTAAATTGATTGCCTCAATCTAACCGAACCCTAATTGAACCCTAAATTGAATGCCCTAATCCAACCGAACCCTAAATTGAACTAATTGAACCCTAAATTGAATGCCTCAAATCAACTGAACCCTAAATTGAATCAATAGAACCCCCTAATTGAACCCTAAATTGAAGTAATTGAACCCTAAATTGAATGCCCTAATACAATCGAACCCTAAATTGAAATAATTCAAGCGCATCGGATATGTGAATTTTGAACATTTTTTTCCCATTTGAACATTGATCATTTGTTTGATAATTTTAGGTTGTTAATTGTGCGTTTTAGAATTGTGATTATTGATCGATGATTTTAGGTTATTAGCTGTGCATTTGAAGTAATTGCGATTATTAATTGATGATTTTAGAT